>MU721471.1:0-14072 GCA_026770625.1 Nicotiana glauca | reverse complement strand
GATAACGGCTCCGCATATCAGACTCGGACTCCCAAGTCGAGGCCTCAGGGGGCTGACCTCTCCACTGAACACGAACAGAGGGAAAACTCCTAGATCTCAAACGAACCTGCCGGTCTAGAATAGCTACCGTCTCCTCCTCATAAGATAAATCCTTGTCCAACTGGACAGTGCTGAAGTCTAACACATGGGTAGGATCGTTGTGATACCTCCGAAGCATAGACACATGAAAAACTGGATGCACGACTGATAAGTTAGGTGGCAATGCAAGTCTATAAGCCACCTCTCCTACTCGATCAATAATCTCAAACGGACCAATGTACCTAGGGCTGAGCTTTCCCTTCTTTTCGAACCTCATCACGCCCTTCATAGGCGACACCCGGAGCAATATCCGATCACCAACCATGAAAGCTACATCTCGGACCTTATGGTCTGCATAACTCTTCTACCTAGACTGAGTTGAATGAAGCCTCTCCTGCATGATCTTGACCTTATCTAAGGCCTCCTGGACTAAGTCTGTACCCAATAGCCGAGCCTCTCCCGACTCAAACCATCCGATTGGAGACCGACATCGCCTACCATACAATGCCTCATATGGAGCCATCTGAATGCTGGACTGGTAGCTATTGTTGTAGGCGAACTCTGCTAAAGGCAAAAACTGGTCCCATGAACCTCCAAAATCAATAACACAAGCTCGGAGCATATCCTCCAAAATCTGTATAGTCCACTCGGACTGACCGCCCGTCTGAGGATGGAATGCTGTGCTCAACTGGACCTGGGTTCCCAACTCTTGCTGAACCGCTCTCTAGAAGCGCGAGGTAAACTACATACCCCGGTCCGAAATGATGGATACCGGCACACCATGAAGGCGGACAATCTCCCTGATATAAATCTCAGCTAACCTCTCGGATGAATAGGAGACTGCCACTGGAATGAAATGCGCTGACTTGGTCAGCCTATCTACAATGACCCAAATGGCATCAAACTTTTTCCGAGTCAACGGAAGTCCAGTAATGAAATCCATGGTAATCCTCTCCCACTTCCACTCGGGAAGCTCAATCCTCTGAAACAAACCACCGGGCCTCTGATGCTCGTATTTGACCTGCTGACAATTCAAACATCGAGCCACATACGTAAAAATATCCTTCTTCATTCTACGCCACCAATAATGCTGCCGCAAGTCCTGATACATCTTCGCGGCACCCGGGTGAATAGAATACCGAGAACTATGGGCCTCCACTAAGATCAAATCTCGAATCCCATCAACATTAGGAACACAAACTCGCCCCTGCAATCTCAAAACATATCATCACCTAAGGTCACCTTCGTGGAACCTACACGCTGCACCGTGTCTCTCAGGACACACAAATGGGGATCATCAAACTGTGGATCACGGATACGCTTCAATAGAGAAGAACGGGCGACCGTGCAAGCTAACACTCTGCTAGGCTCAGAAATATCTAATCTCACCAATCGATTGGACAAAGCCTGAACATCTAAAGCAAGCGGTCTCTGGCTGGCCGAAATATAAGCAAGACTACCCATACTGGCGGACTTCCTACTCAATGCATCAGCCACCACATTGGCCTTACCCGGGTGGTATAAGATAGTAACATCATAGTCTTTCAACAACTCCAACCACCTCCTCTGCCTCAAATTCAACTCTTTCTGCCTGAACAAGTACTGGAGGCTCTTGTGATCCGTGTACACCTCACACGTCACCCCATATAGATAGTGCCTCCAAATCTTCAAAGCATGAACAATGGCTGCCAACTCTAGATCATGAACCAGATAATTCTTCTCGTGGAACTTCAACTATCTCGAAGCATAGACAATAACTTTGCCATCCTGCATCAATACTACTCCAAGCCCAATACGGGAAGCATCACAATAGACTGTGTAAGGCCCTGAACCCATGGGCAAAACCAACACCGGTGCCGTAGTCAGAGCTGTCTTGAGATTCTGAAAGCTCGCCTCACACTCATCTGACCACCTGAAATGGGCACCCTTCTGGGTCAATTTGGTCATCGGGGCTGCAATAGACGAAAATCCCTCCACGAACCGACGGTAATAACCTGCCAACCCTAAGAAACTCCGAATCTCGATCGCTGAAGCTGGTTGAGGCCAATACTTGACTGCCTCAATCTTCTTCGGTTCCACCTGAATACCCTCTGCTGATACAATATGACCCAGAAATGCAACCGAACTCAACCAGAACTCGCACTTCGAAAACTTAACATAAAGCTGACTATCCTTCAGAGTCTGAAGAACCACTCTGAGGTGCTGCTCGTGCTCCTCCTTGCTGCGGGAGTACACCAGAATATCATCAATAAAGAATATCACGACTAAGTCTAGATATGGCCTGAACACTCGGTTCATCAACTCCATAAACGCTGCCGGGGCATTGGTCAACCGAAATGACATGACTAAAAACTCATAGTTCCCATAACGAGTGCGGAATGCTGTCTTAGGGACATCAAACGCCCTAATCTTCAGCTGATGGTAGCTAGGTCTCAAGTCTATTTTTGAAAACACCTTTGATCCCTGAAGTTGGTCAAACAAATCATCAATCCTCGGCAGTGGATACTTGTTCTTTATCGTCACCTTGTTCAACTGCCGGTAATCAATACACATCCGCATCGAACCATCCTTCTTTTTCACAAATAACACCGGCGCACCCCAAGGAGAAACACTAGGCCTGATAAAACCTTTCTCTAGTAAATCCTGCAACTGGTCCTTTAACTCTGGCAGGGCCATGCGATACGGCAGAATAGTAATGGGTTGTGTGCCCGGAGCCAGATCAATACAGAAATCAATATCCCTATCGGGTGGCATACCCGGCAGGTCTGAAGGGAAAACCTCGGGGAACTCCCGAACAATAGGTAACATAGTCAATAGTAGGAACCTCTGCGCTGGAGTCGCGAACATACGCCAGATAAGTCAAACACCCCTTCTCGACCATGCGTCGAGCCTTAACATATGAAATAACACTGCAGGTAGCATGACCTAGGGTCCCTCTCCACTCTAGTCGAGGCAATTTTGGCAAGGCCAAGGTCACGGTCTTGGCGTGACAATCTAAGATAGCATGATATGGGGACAACCAATCCATCCCCAATATAACGTCGAAATCCACCATGTCTAAAAGCAATAAATCAACACGGATCTCAAGACCCTCAAACACAACCACACAGGAACGATGCACCCGGTCGACTACTATGGAGTCACCCACCGGTGTAGATACATAAACAGGAATGTTCAAAGCATAACTAGACATAGTCAGGTAGGGTGCAAAATAGGACGACACATATGAATATGTAGACCCAGGGTCAAATAGCACTGACGCATCTCTATCACAAACCAGAATAGTAACTATAATAACAGCATCTGATGACTTGGCCTCTGGTCTGGATGGCAAAGCATAAAATCGGGGCTCAGCCCCACCTCCCCGAACCATGTCTCTCGGACGATCGGCTACCGGCTGACCCCTACCTCTGGCGGTTCGGCCTCCACCTCTACATCTCGACCTCCACCTCTATAATCCCTACCCCCACCCCTGGCTGGCTGGGCAGGCTGTGGGTCACCTGGCGCCTGAATCATGGGGCGAGGACCCTGCTGCTGCGAGTGTGTACCCCTCAATCTCAGGCAAGATCTCCTGATATGACCATACTCGCCACACTCATGACATCTCTCCGTACGATGAGACTGGCCCTGATGGCCCGAATGACCTCCACGAAAACTTTGAAGAGGCGGTGCACTGATGGGAGATGGCGGTGCACTGAGTGACTGCTGATCGGAATAATACCCACAAAAACCACGATCACCTGGGACACCCTGCGAAGCCTGGAGGGCTGACTGAAAGGGCCTGGAAGGCTGACCCCTATCATAAGAATCCCTGCCTCCAGATGAGGCACCACTGAATCGACCTAAGTGATGGGGTCTCTTGTCTGCCCTATGAACACCCCCCTGTGGCAGAACCATCTCGATCCTCCAAGCCACATTGGCAGCCTCCTGAAAAGTAATGTCACTACCCGCCTCTCTGGCCATCTGCAGACGAATAGGCTGGATCAAACCATCAATAAATCTCCTCACCCTCTCCCTCTCAGTGGGGAGTATGACGAGGGCATGGCGAGCTATATCGATAAACCGGGTCTCATACTGAGTTACCATAATAGACCCCTGCTGGAGGCGCTCAAACTGCCTCCGGTAAGCATCCCTCTGAGTAACGAGAAGAAACTTCTCTAGAAACAACTCCGAAAACTGATCCCAAGTCAAAGGTGGCGACCCTACTGGTATGGCTAAGCAGTAATCCCTCCACCAAGTCTTGGCGGATCCAGATAGACGGAAAGCCGAAAAATCAACTCCATTGGACTCCACAATGCCCATTTCCGAAGAACCTCGTGGCAGCTATATAAGAAATCCTAGGGGTCCTCAGAAGAAGCTCCGCTGAATGTAGCAGTGAAGAGCTTGGTGAACCTGTCCAGCCTCCACAAAGCATCTGTGGTCATAGCCGCTCCATCACCGGCATGTGCAACTACCTCCCGGCTGAACTGTCGCAGCTGTCTGAACCGGTGGAATCTGAGTCTATGGAGCTACCTGCTCCGGAGTACGTGCAACAGGAGTTTGGGCCCCTCATCCAGCCTGGGAAGTGGCTGGTGCTACAGGAAGCAATCCTGCTCGGGTGACACTCTCCATGAGGCCAACCAACCGGACCAAGGCGTCCTGAAGAACTGGGGTAGCAATAAACCCCTTTGGGACCTGAGCTGGGCCTACCGGAACTGTCTGGGCTGGGGCTGGAACCTCCTCGTCAAGGCCAACCTGAGGGTCCACCACTGGTATTGCTGCTGGTGACTGGGCCCTGCCCCTACCTCGGCCCCTAGCATGGCCACGTCCTCTGCCCCTAGCAGGAGCTTCCTGGGGCTCGGACTGCTGGTCGGTGGATGAGGAAGCGCGTGTTCTCGCCATCTGCGAAAGAATAGAGTAGAAGTTCAATCAGCATTGAGAAACCAAATCACACGATAAGAAAGAACAAATGAGAGATTTTTCCTAACTCAGTAGCCCCTGGAGAGCGAGTACAGACGCCTCCGTACCGACCCCTCAGACTCTACAAAGTTTGTCCGTAAGTTGTGAGACCTATGTAACCTAGTGCTCTAATACCAACTTGTCACTACCCGGATTTTCCACCATCGGGATCGTGATGGCGCCTACTCGTGGTAGCTAGGCAAGCCTACTCAATTACACTTCCAGTACTAAATAATTATCTTAACAGTTTGTAGCATCAGTATAGAACATGTAGTTTAATAAAAACAATAGCGGAAGTCTAGTTTATAAATACGAATCAAAATACGGAACAGTCAATAATAGCCTCTACCCAAGATTTGGTGTCACATTACTCACGAACTACTAAGAATATACTAAATACAAAGGTCTGAAAGAAACATATAAGTTGTCTGTCTCGAAAACGATGAGGCAACAGTCTAAAAGAGAACATAAAGAAGAGACGTCGGGCCTGCGGACGCCTGCAAGGCTACCTCGATCTCGTGAAGATGAAAGCCTGCTCCCGCACTAATGTTGTTGCTGCTCCTCAAAACCTGGACCTGTGCAAAAATACACAGAAGTGTAGCATCAGCACAACCGACCCCATGTGCTGGTAAGTGTCTAGCCTAACCCCGGTGAAGTAGTGAAGAGGCTAGACCGGACACCACATAAACCTGTGCAGTTATAAATATACAACGAAAACGAAATACCAAACAACTAACAACATGGGAGGGGAAACATGATATGGGGAGATACAATATTAACAGTAATCCAGAGTAACAATCTAAAACAGTTAGATTCACCGAAAACAAGGGACCAAAACCCAATATAAACACATTTGTATCAATAAATGTTGCGGCGTGCAACCCAGTCAACAATTTACCATTTGTTGCGGCGTGCAATCCAAACCACAAATACCATTGTTGCGGCATGCAACCCGACCCATTTCATTTATCAAATATCATTGTTGCGGCGCGCAACCCGACCCTCATATATTATTATTGCGGCGTGCAGCCCGATCCTCAATATCATTGTTGCGGCGCGCAACCCGATCCATATCAATCAACAGTATGACTCCCCAAGCTACAGTCACGATTAAGGGGCATAAAGACAAGCAAATATTTGACAAAAATCTCGGCCAGGGAAAGGAACCAACAAGTTCAACCAATTGTCCTAGCAAGGGAATAATCAACCACGCTTTCTCTTTCTTACTTTTCTGATCTTATAATTCACTCTACCATTTTGAGCCAACGCTCCAAAGAATCAAGTCATTTCCTATACTTCCAATATTCGTATCACAATTCGAGCCAATGCTTCTAGGAATCAAATGATCATATCACCGTTCACATGTTATTCACAACCTATACAAATCCTCCAATAAACATGAAATTCACAACCAATTCATGATAATCACATTATAAGGACTCACAGTCATGCTAGAAACCAATGTATAGATACTCGTCACCATGACTATACATCGTACTCAATCACATAGCAATTAGCAACAAGACTTAACTCCTATTCCCTCAAGCTAGGGTTAAACCAAACACTTGCCTCAATTGCTCCAAACTCAACTCAAGCCTCTAGTATAGCTTTACCCTTCGAATCCGCCACAAAACCGCTCGAATCTAGTCACAAATTACTTGAATGTATCAACAATTGCTAATTGAATCAATTTGAATGCATGAAAGTGATTTTCCTAAAGTTTTACTCAAAAATTTCCAAAATGCCCCCGGGCCCACGTGGTCAAAACCCGAGGTTCGGACCAAAACCCGATTACCCATTCCCCCACAAATTCAAATATGTAATTTGTTTTGAAATCGGACCTCAAATCGAGGTCCAACTCCCCAATTTATAGAAAAACCTAGGTTCTACCCAAAAACTCCAATTTCACCCATGAAAATCCTTGATTTTAAGTGATAAACATATTTAATGATGTTAAAGGTTGAAAGAATTAAGTAAAAATCAACTTAAAAATGATTTGGTATGAGGGTTGTTCTTGAAAAATCGCCTATGGTGTTTGGGTTTTGAAAGAATGGTGAAAAGTGATGAAAATTCGACTAAGTATAAAATTTGATGGGCCTCGGATATGGGAATTGCGAACTGGGGTTCGCAATTGCGAACCCAGGCCTGCTAACATGGGAATTGCGAACACAGCTTCGCATTTGCGAAGCCAGGGCAAAGCTGGGACTTTCGCATTTGCGAAAGGGGCCTCGCAATTGCGAACAATGGCCCATCGCATTTGCGATCATTCCCTTCGCATTTGCGATACCTGCCAGGCCTCCATTTTATCGCATTTGCAATCAAGTGGTCGCATTTGCGATATCGCATTTATGATTACTTCTTCGCAAATGCGAAGACACTAGCACTGAAAAATATCAGATTTTTAAAACATGAGAAATGCAATCCGATGCCTATCCAAAACTCACCCGAGCCCTCGGGGCTCCAAACCAAACATGTACACAACCTCAAAAACATCCTACGGGCTTACTCGCGCGATTAAATTGCCAAAATAACATAATATACATAGAATCAAGCCTCAAAACACATGATTTTCTTCTAAACTTCATAAACTTTCAAACTTGGAACTTATAGTCCGAAACACGTCAAACGACGTCCGACTTCAGCCAAACTTCACAGAAAGTGCTTAACACATATTTAAAACTTGTACCAGGCGTCGGAACCAAAATACGAGCCCGATACCATAGTCTTTTAATAAATTTTTATTTCTATTTTCCTTAATAATTTCAGAAAGACAATTTCACAGAAAAATTCTTTCCTCGGGCTCTAGACCTCGGAATTCAACTCCGGGCACATGCCCGAGTCCCATATTTTTTTACGGATCTTCCGGGACCGTCCAATCTTGGGTCCGAGTCCGTTTACCAAAAATATTGACCAAAGTCAACTTTAATCATATTAATATCAAAATTCATCATTTTTCACACAAAATTCATATTTAAGCCTTCCGGCTACACTCCCGGACTACGCATGCAAATCGAGGTAAGTAAAAATGAGAGTTTCAAGACCTAAGAAGTACGGAGTGGATGAGGAAATGTATGAGGTTTTCAAGACCTCTAATGCATATACGACATTTGATGTGCATTAAATGCTGAGTCCGTTAGGGAATATATACTTTCAATATAATGATTTGTATAACGTTGCATTCAATATCTTTAATTACTCATAATAGCCTCATTATGATTTGGACATAACGCACATCCTCAAAGGTACCTATAAAAAGGGGATATATGATTAGTTGTAGACACACAAAATACTATTAAAATATACACTAGTATTATTTATTTTTCTGGATTATCATATTGCTACTTAGAATTATTTCCTTTTATTCATTTTCTTGATTATCAGTAACCCGAGTTCTTCTAAATTCTAGCTTTGACTAAAACTCCATTTTTTGGTTAAACAGTCAGGTAATTGCGTACATACATTTACATCACCTTTTATTCATTTCAGATATCAAAGGATTCAATCTCAATCTTAACTGGTAAATCATGAGAATATACAACACAAGAGAATTATTGAAGAATTTTCTATTGCTTTAATATATGTCAATGTGAATTCTCAATTAACATTCGCATCATAATTGAATCGGGATGGCCGACCGGTCATGTTAACTAATCTTTATTTCAGTAAACCTCTAATTTAATTGTGGCATGTGATTCCATAGTCCTGCTTATACATGTATAGTACAAATAAAAGAAAATTGCGTAACCTTTCATATTTACCCGGTATATTTATAGTAATATGAATATATTCAAATCTTTCTTTCATTTATAGTCTCAGTATGCCAACCACTTTGGCTAATATATTTGAAACTCAAATATATTCTTTTGAGGCTTATTATAATATCAATGTCATGCACAATTTCATTCATCTGGGTAGTAACAAATTAGTTCTTTCAGAGCTCTTTGTACTATAAGACTTTTTTCTCGCCATCCATATGGTAAATGTCTCATTCATGGAGAAAAATTAATATTATAGTCATGGTCAATCATCATAAGCAAAATCAATTCTTGTTTTACTTTTGCCTTTAATAACTTTTTATAAGGCATGTCAAAATATTTTTGACGTACCACTTGTACGCGACCAATGAAATATTTATGTAACCACACAGTAATATTCATTATCTTTCTTTCTCTCAAACCTCCCTTAATGGTGAGTTGTGGTGTGTATTCAATCATGCATTGAATGTCTTTATTCATTACTTTTATCATATATTGTTACATTCACCTTTAGAAATGAATATGCATACTCAATGCTTATCACAAGTCACATTCTCTTTGAAGAATGGAGTATAATTATCACGACATGCTTTATAAATTTTACATACCAATTTGATGGTAATATTTCTTTCACCTTTTGAAGGATTACTTCGAAAACCCTTGTTGTTCTCCTTCTATAGTTACCATAGCGATGGCAATTATTATTTTGTCGCTTGCCATGTCCTCGTACATTCATACAGTTATAAAAGATTATTTTCATTAGTCATAATTATATCATCAATATGGTGCATTGGGACTCAAACCCAATGCCTTATCCATATAAAGGCATGCAAGGCTATAATGCGTTGGGACTCGAACCCAACTCTTATCATCATATTGTACCAGGACTCAAACCCGACGTCTTACTCTCGTGGTGCATTATGACTTTAACCCATCGTCTTACCCTTGATTAGGCCAATGCATTGGAACTCATCCTTGAGTCAAAGTCAGTACTGAAATATTGTGCATCCGCATTAATATCCAACTGTTTTAATAATTAGAGAATGCAATATTCAATTATCTATAAGGAAATTTTACTGAAGAGAGTTTTCAGTTTATGGTTCTAACATAAAACCTCTATAATATAATGCACATATAAAAACTTTCCGTGCAAGCCTCTACCGCACAAATAAATTGTAATGGTAAAAATCAAAATTTATGGTAATTAGTTACAAGTCATGACTAACTTTCACATTAAAAAAAATAGATTGTGCATTGTATTATTAACTCCAAAAAAATCGAGTAAAGTATTATCCACTATATTTCAATGGATGAATCATTAAAATAGTGAAATTACTAAACATTAAAGCTACTATAGATATAAGAATATGGTAGTGTTCAAATCAGATATATATGGAACACAAGTGTTAGGAATTCTTTTATTATTCTAACCATGTAAGCATAAATAAAATTTGAAGCTACGTGTCAACATATATGCAAATTAAGGAGTTAGTTTGATTATGGTGTTGTCGTATTTGCATAAGTGTAATCTCAGAGCTAGGCATGAATTATCAGACATACGCTGACATAAGAATTTAGAAGTAAAACTTACTGGACCGAAAAGATTGACTAACTCTGATATAAACCCTTGCTATTACGAAGAAAAATTAAAATAAAGTTACCTTGCCGCCAAAATAGTATGGCCAAAGCCATGGAAATTAAAGAACACCTACCACATATATTATCTTGAGACAGAAGATCATGAAATAAGCAATTCGTACGGATAACGTATTACGAAACTTAGTTTAAAGTAATAATATAAAATAAAAAAATGGACAAGAATGTAGGGAGCAAGAGAGAAAAGATTTTTATTTTTTTCATATATACAATGTGATGCAAAAACCTTTTATTTATACGATTACATAGAGGTATACAAAATAATGCCATAAACATAACATTAAATATTTGAGATTATGGAGGAAAATCATCAGGAGCTTACGAAGGTGTGAGAGTTACAACTATAATAATAAGTAGTGAGAATTATTTATATAATGAAAAAGAATAGTAGAAGTAACTTCTTTAGAAGTTATAAAAATCCACTAGTATAGAAATCCACATGTGTGGTAGTAGTGGGTACGCATAAAAAAGAAAAAAAGAAAAAAATTGTTATGAATAGAATTCTATTTAGAGTGAATATCTATCTTGTAGAGAGTTTTACTTTGATGCTAAGTCATTTTTCCACTATAAATAGAGGGGTCTTACCCCATTGTAATTCATCCCAAAATTCAATAAGAATTCTCTCTCTCTCTTTCTCTGCAATATTGTTCTTATTCTTTTATTATTTTATAATACGTTATCAGCACGAGACTCTAACCAATTGAGTAGAAGCTTTGGGATTGAGCATAATGATTGTCAATTATTTCATGAACTTCCTTCATGATTAAATTTTGGATTTAAGGTAAGTATTTTACTTTATTTTTTAATTTTAAATTCTTGAAATTCTATAATTTGATTTTATATACAAGCAAAGACGATAAATTTTGTTTGCAACTCTAATGGAGTTTGAAAGAAATTATAACCACCCAAAGTGGTAAAATTTCTATGCCTTGCCATGATTAAATTCATGTATGATTGTGGGCCAAGAATTGAAAACCCGTCCCATTGAATTTGCTCCATTCTCACTCCATTTAGAGAATGTGATAGCAGTATGTGATAAGTCTGAAAGAAAATAAAATTATTACTATGAATGTATCAATGGATGTGGACGTGGCAAGAGACGAAATTATAATCGTCATCATTGTGGTAATGAAAACAACAAGGATTCTCTAAATAATTCTTCACTTTGTGAAAGTATTATTTGTCATCGATTTGACATGAGATTTTATAAAGCACGTAGAGTTGATTATGGTCCATTCATGATGTGAATGTGACAACATCTGGTTTATGAATACATATTCATTTTTCAAAGAATATGAACGTGCTAGTGGTAGTGAATATACCACACTCACCTCTAGAAGGAGGTTTGAGATGATATAAGAAAATAATGTAGTTATTATGGCATGAAGTCATTGGTCACGTACCTATTGTATGCCAAAATATTTTGGCATTGTGATTATTAAAAGTCAATAGTAACGTAAGAAACAGATCTTGTATATAATTTTGACCATAACCATAATGGTATAACTTTCTCTTTAAGAGAGATATTCACCATATGAATGTTGATGAATATGTGGTAGTACCAAATTAATTGAGAGCTCTGGAAGAGCCAATTATTACTATTTTGGAGAAACACAATTGATTACCAATAAGGTATTGCGTTGTAGTAAGTCTCAAAGAAACTTAATTGAGTTTCTAAGGTATTTGCGAAAGCGGTTGATTATATTGAGACTATAAATAAAGGAAAGATTTAATATCTTCTATTACTACAACTTGTACTACATAAATAAAAGAATACCATAATAAAGTATATGAAAAGCTACCCGCTTTATTCTCCAATTTCTACTACACAAATAAAAGAATACCATAATAAAGTGTGACGACCCGGCCCGTCGTCACGTGAGTTACCGCCTCGTTTCCCCCATATTATGCTTCACTATGATTCAATATCAGTATTTGAGTTGGTTGAATAGAATTGGATTGGTTTTAGTTAGAAATGAGACACTTAGTCTCTTAAAGGGGAGCTTGTTTTGGACAGTCAACTAGAAGTTGACTATTTGGTTAGAGGGCTCGGATGGAAATTCTGATGATTCGGTTAGCTTCGGGGGATGATTTGGGACTTAGGAGTGCAATCGGAATTGAATTTGGAGGCCCGGTGTAGAATTAGGCTTGAATTGGCTAAGTTTTTATTTTGGCGAATTCCGGTGGGTAGGTGAAATTTTGATCCGAGGGTCGGAATGGAATTCCGAGAGTTGCAGTAGCTCCGTTAGGTGATTTTGGATATGTTTGCAAATTTTCAGGTAATTCGGGCATCGTTTGGTCGGGTTTTTGATTGAATGCGCATTTCGGAAGTTTTGATGAAAACTAGGCTTGAATCCGGTGAATTTATTTGGTTTTAGCATTGTTTGACGGGTTTTGAGGATTGGAACAAGTTTGAATAAGGTTATGGGATGTTTTGGTGGTTTTGGTTGAGGTCCCGGGGGCCTCAGTGTGATTTCGGGTGGTTAAACGGGAATTTTGGAAGGATGTTGCAGGTCTGAAACTTCAGCCTTCTGTTGTTTCCGCATCTGCGGAAAAGGAGCCGCAGATGCGGTGGGATGGTCGCATAAGCGGTTAGGCGTGGCCCAGGGCAATTCTGCATAAGCGGACTTAGGGGTCGCTTCAGCGGTTCCTCTTAAGCGGATAATTCACCGCTGAAGCGATCGATGGAGGACCGCAAAAGCGGATGCAGAGTCGCATAAGCAGTCCCCACGAATTTTTAAGTGAGACCGCATAAGCGGCCCATTTGAAGCTGAGACTTCTAGTATTGATTCTGTGCCCGTTGTGAGAGAGTTTCCAAATGTGTTTCCAGCAGATCTACCGGGCATGCCGCCGGACAGGGACATTGATTTCGGTATTGATTTGGTACCGGGCACTCAACCCATCTCTATTCATCCCTATCGTATAGCACCAACAAAGTTAAAGGAATTGAAAGAGCAGCTTTAAGAACTCCTAGAAAAGGGGTTCATTCGCCCGAGTGTGTCACCGTGGGGTGCACCGATCTTATTTGTAAAGAAGATGAAAATGTTGGTTTATGTTTAGTCAACAATGGCATGCTGAATATGTTGGTTTATGTTTAGTCAACAATGGCATGCCAATTGGAAGAGTTGGTGGAAAGAGTTGGCATGAATGCTAGGAGGAAGCTTCCTCCTTTGATGTCACTCATGACATCAAGAGGAGGTAGTTTGCTGTTACCAATGACATAAAGAGGAGGTCCTTACCTCTATAAATAGATGCACTCTTTCATTTGTAGAAACCATCCCAAAAACAATACAATACATTGTTGTGAGTAGAGAGTTAAGAGAGAAATGCTCTTTAAGTGTAATTGGAAAATCTCCCCTTCCTTTGTAAATAATAGAAAGACAATTGTTCTTTGGTGGACGTAGGATTATTTTGATCCGAACCACATTAAATCTTGTGTTCTTTCTTTTACGTTTCCGCTAACAGAAGAAGGATGGCACAATGAGAATGTGCATTGATTACAGACAGTTGAACAAGGTGACAGTGAAGAACAAGTACCCACTACCCCGTATTGAGGATTTGTTTGATCAGCTTCATGGAGCAAAGGTATTTTCTAAGATTGATCTCCGATCAGGCTATCACCAGCTGAAGATTAGGGATTCTGAC
>MU721462.1:12830-25321 GCA_026770625.1 Nicotiana glauca | reverse complement strand
TCATTCATACCCAACCATCAACCTCCTTAATTAACTCATTTCACAATCTCTACAACCAATACAACCTAGGTTAGGCACTTATGTCTTTCAATCATCATATCGTGAGTTCTAATGTATCTATCATACACAAATAATCACCATAAAGTAGTTAGAGATGATAGATATACCTCTTGTAGTAAGAAATTTAAGAATCCCCACTTGTGGTGTTCTTGATAAATTCAAGGATTTGAATGGAAATCTATGGATTTTCAAGATCAATCCATGTTAATATAAGTGTTTAGGAGTAGTAATCAACTCAAAATGATTAGAAAATCTTACCTTGGATCATAGAAATGAAGAGTGGGACGGATTCCTGTTGAGAGAGCAAGCCCTTGCTCCAAATATGACTTGGGAACTCTCTAGACCCGGTCTTGGGATATTTAGGGGTCGTCTACTAGCGCGGTCGCACATCTGGTCGCGCTAAAGTAGCACGACAAAGGCAAAATGCTTCGCAATATGCGCGTCCACTAGCGCGATCGCGCACCTGGCTGCGCTAGTGACACATGCCCAATAAAATGGTCATAACTTTCTGTATACACCTCCAAATGACGTACGGTTTGTTGCATTGGAAACTAAACTCAAAGGGATTTAATTTTATAGGTTGTACATCACACAAATCCTTATATAAATGTAGATATGATCGTTCAAAGTAAGGTATTGTGCGCACTAATTTCCAACTTTCGTCTATTATAAAATTTTCCAACTTGGCTTAGACTTAGGCCTCTCCTTAGACCCCAAATTACTTATAATATGACTTATATGCTTATTAACATATCCAATTGATATCCATTATATCATGAATCCTCATTTGCACACAAAATAAAATAATTAGCCTATCTTGGCACGACGAAATCTTAAATTACTAGGAAAAAAAATAAATTTCGGGGCCTTGCACTGATTTCCCCAATAGCGGACCTTTGGGAACCATCAACAGCTTTGAAGTTGATGGACCCATCCTTGATCTCATGCAAGCATTTCCCTAATGTTCGGAGAGTTACCAAGGGACAAATGTTGAGGCTGGACCCTCTGTCAATCAAAATCCTGGTGATGAAATAATCCTCGCATTTCACAGTGATATGCAATGCCTTGTTGTGGCTCAACCCTTCAGGTGGCAGCTCATCTTCGTGGAAAGTAATTTTGTGGCTCTCCAATACCTGTCCTACCATGTTTTCCATTTCTCCTCCAGTTATGTTGCTGGAAACATATGCATCACTCCGAACATTCAATAAGGCATTCTTATGTGTGTCAGAGCTTTGTAGTAGGGCTAAGATGGAGATCTGGGTAGGCGACTTGTTCAACTTATCGATGACTGAGTACTCTTTTGCTTGTATCTTTCTACAGAGGTCATCGGGCCCGATTTCAGTGATGGTCAGTCATTTAGAGGCCTGCTTACTGGATTCACCTAGATGTTCTGGAGTATAAACCCTGTCGGTTCTAGTCATGCCCTGTGCTGTAATTTCTTCTCCAGATCTAGTTTTCCCCTTCCTTCTCGCCTCGGCGGTGTAATCCCAAGGAACGGCCTGTGTATGGAATAGCATTATGGTTGATATTGCTACAGGAATGGGTACCCTCATTTTGGGAGGTGACACAGCAACTTCAAGTGGTACAGGTGCCTTTTGAGACCCAAACTCAAGCTCTATTGGTTTTGTCGTCTTTGTAGACGACGGTGTTTCAAACTTGAGTGGTACAAACATGTTTACTTCAGTATCCCCAGAGGGCTGGATCTGAACTACAATTGGATTAAGTGTGACTGTTGGTTTCTTCGGCTCGTCACCTTCGGCAATCAATCCAATCGACCCTTTGGGATCCTAATCATCTTCTATCTCGATCTTGTGAACGCCTCCACCCTTATGTTCAAGCAAAGGATTGTTGCGAACATTAGGATCAGGCTCCTTTGCTATGATGATCTTGTTGTCAATTAAAGCTTGGATTTATCCTTCAGAGAGCGGCACTCATCAATGGTATGCCCATTCATGCCAGAATGGTATGCACAGGTTTTGTTCGGGTTGACCCATTGGGAAGGATTTTCTGGAGTTATGGTAGGGATAGGGGTGATGTAACCAGCAGCTTTGAGCCTTTCATATAGCTGGTCGATTCGTTTGGCGATGGCGATGTATTTCTTGGGAGGTCGACGGTCGAAGTTAGGATACGGCCTAGGGAAGTTTTGGCGAGGTGATTGAGAGTGAAAGGGCTGAGCATTCTAGGCTTGGTAGATGGGTGCGGGTTGGGAATATCTTGGTGAGGTAGGTTGATATGTGGGGGTGGAGATGATTGGTAAGTAGGTGGTGGAACTTGGTAGGAGGGCGGAGGTGCTTGGTAATTATGGGTAGGTTGATATGAAAGGAGATACTGGGTAGGTTTGGTATTTTACTGGGGATTTTGTTCTCCGTGCAGCCATCATGGCACTCACATCCTTTCTTTTGAATGTGCCATCAGACTTTAGAGCCTTGTTAGTAGCCTGTAATGCCTCAAATTTAGTGACCATACCACTTTTAATGCCTTCCTCGATCCTTTCCCCTATCTTGATAATGTCGGAGAAGTTATGGTCTTCAATCAGCATCAACCTCTCATAATATTGCGGGTCCTGAGCTCGGACGAAAAACCTATTCATCTATTCTTCTTCTAAGGCCGACCTGACCTTAGCCACTTCTGATCTCCAACGAGCAGCATACTCGCAGAATGTCTCTATAGGTTTCTTCTTCAAATTCTGGATGTAATATACATCTGGCGCATTCTCTGTATTGAATCTGAATCTTTCCATGAAATTGGATGCCATACTGACCCAGCTTGTCCACTTTTTGGGGTCTTGGCTAATGTACCAAGATAGAGCATCACCTTTCAAACTTCTCATAAAGAGCTTCATGCGAATCTTTTTATCTCTTCCGACTACGACCATCTTATCACACTATGTCTTCAAATGGACTCTAGGATCCCCTGATCCATCAAACATCTCGAACTTGGGAGGTTTTTACCCCTCGGGAAGTTCGACATCTGGTTGAATGCAAAGGTCCTCATAATTTAGCCCCTCGATACCTTTGTTTCCTTCAACACCCTGGACTCGACTAGTCAATTTCTTGAGTTCTGCAGCCAGGTTCCTAATGAGAGAGTTTTGTCATCATGCTCCGGTGTGCTTGAAATAGGTTGAGTATATTGTGGTATGGTTTCCACATAGATGGGGGTGCGGTGGGGATGATCATTTGTGGAGTTTAGTGGTTCGGGAATGAGTAATGGGGTGTTGTTCGAAGTGTGGCATGTGTTGCAGTGGTCATGGGGAGCGGGTTGGTTTTGTGGTTTTGGAATGTTTTGTGGAGGTGTAGGATTTAGAGCATTAAAATCCAGGGTGGTGAGGGAAATGATAGGTTTGCCAAGTTCCGAACTTGACCCAGTTCCGCCTGAAATTTCAACAACTTTTGCTCAAGTTGGGCGGAACTTTCCTTGGGAACCTGAATACCCTGAGTAACCTCTGCCCATTCACCCGAGTTCTACTTCCTGATGTTGCTCAAGTCTTCCATTTTTGCTTTGTTCTATTTTCTGATATGACTCGGAGGATGAGGAGCTGGAGGGCCCTTAGATCTCGTAGAGTATGATGATTCCAGAGTGCAACGGACTAATCTTTGGGGAAGGGGAATAAAACAAAAAATCAAAAACAAAAAAGGTAACAAGTTTGTAAAGATTATGAGGAGAAAACGTTGCAATATTTAAACACATAGTACAAGAATATGAATCGTGTCCTAATTTGGGAGCCTCGTTGTGCCCGAGGTAGGCCTAGCGATAAGTTGATTTGGAGAACTTATAATGCTAAATGCCTCATTTTATTGATAAAAATAAGACGAATCCCAAAACGACACTAAAATTGCAGAAAGTAAAATGTCACTAATTGTCATGGGCCTTATTACATTTTAAAACAAAAACAAAGACTCCTAACTACTTGGTCCCAGAAGGACCTTCCCCAGACTCGGGGTCTTTAGCTCCATCGAACAGCTTCACCAGCTCATGCAGTCCCAGCAGCAAATAAGCTCTAGCCAAGTGTCCTCCTTCATTTCCCTCGGCATTTTGGCAATTCTCGATCCTCCAGATGAACTTCCTTTCCAATTCTACCAAACCTCGCTCCAAGTACCCTAGTCGTTTGTTGGCACTGACAGACATATCATTCCATTCCTCGATTAACTTTTGATGAGCTTTTGAATTTCCTGGTGCTCATTCTTGTGCTCCCGAATCCTCTTACGCAAATGGTTCTACTTAAACCACTCCTCAGCCTTTTCATCGATGACCCTGTGACCTGGAGCAAACCCTGGTTATCCCAAGCCTTCATGATCATCTTCCAGCCAACCTGAGTAGTATGGCGAACAACTAGCGTGATATTTATCTGTCTCAATAGAATCTTTCCCCAATATGATTTTGCAGTGCCACATGTGTTGAGCTTGGCACTTATGAGGGCTATCGTCATCCTGAAAATCAGTCCTGAAACGACCCATCTTGTCGACCCTTGGTATAATTTGCTTTCTTCCTGCCTGTCTCATGGCTCGGAGAGGGACACAAGGATAAGTTCCTCTCAGACCAATGAGAATAATAAACGGTGCATCCCGAGATCGGACAATGAATTCTTCAGTAGGGAACCATTCGAACATCCACTGCACCTGGTCTTCTTTCAGATTTTCAAACAATTCTACCCATCCTTTTCCGGTTGAGCGAACATGTAAGGCATATAGTTTATTCGCCTTGGCTGATGGAAGGCGATATGATCATCCCAGTCCATGCGTAGGATCTCTTGCTGATATTCACCCTTTTGGAGGTGCTCCATGAGCCAAAGTTGGAGTAGTAAGCTACCATACACCGAGCGTGCTTAGATGGAGTTATCGAAGGGTCGATGGGAGACCCACAGTTACATCTAGCATTTTCGTACGTTAAAGTTTCATCTTCAATTAATCGGCGTAGACACGGGGATGAGAGTATCTTGAGGTTAACGTATCTATGTTGTTGATAACAAATGATAAGTAAGTGTCATGGAGGATAAAGAATACATAAATTAAAGAAAACGATTTTCATTGAAGATGGCTGATTTGGTATAAAATACTGGTCGAACGTTAATACCCAATAATTGTGGACCAGTACCATGCAAGGCATCATATGACCACGATAGTATGATGTATAAAGTATATTAAAAATAAATAGTATTTTAAGTAATTGAGATAATTTTTAATTATGCGAGTAATTGATTAATTACCGTGTAAAGGAACATTACTTAATTAATTATTAAGTTGTGAAAATGAGGCGTGGCAACAAGGCACTAAAATGGCCTATGACTCTTAGTCAGACTGGGCTTAGTGTCCAGTTAAAATCATCAGGCCTCTTACGTGTAAGTGTAAGACCTTATGAAAGCTTAAGTTCATAACCTTACAAAATTTTGTTTCTTCCAAAAATCATATTCAAGACATCTTGAAACCATAAATTATATCTTCGCCATCACGGTTCAAGCTCGATCCAGAAAAATCTCAATAGAAATTCTTGCAAAAATTCCAACGAGAATTGTTAGAATTATAGCAACGTAAAATTGTGCTATTCTAAAGAAGTACAGTGCAATCTTTTTCGAAAATATTATGCGGATTTTTTTCCTGCTCAGGCCATCCCGTTTTTTTTTTGGCATGATCCAAATTATACAGAAGAAACGAGCAAACACACAGTTTTCATAAATGACTCTATTCGTAGAAATACTAGGGTTCTCTTTGTTCTTGATTCCCCATCTAACATATTATTATATCTTCTATTCATGGGTCTCAGAATAATACACAGCTGAAAATTTTTATCCGGAAGGAATATTGAGATTATTATATATTTTCATGCATTTGATTTATTTATACACGTGCATTGACCCATGACCATATATATATATATATATCTGTGTGTGTGTGTCTGCGCGCGCACGCGCACATGTGTATGGGATATGGGAAAAAGATTATGATGTTATATACGCACTACCATCTGATCAGTTGGTATATATTGATGATGTTGCCCACAGTGACCGAGACGATATGGTAGGATGCCCTCAGTGGCTTGATGATATTATATACACCTACACCTATGCATGACACGACATTTATATGCATGTGCATGACATTATAAATGTTTCAGAATTTACAAAGTTATTCAGATTTACAGATGGATCTCTTCATTCCATGTTTCATCTATGTCTTTTATATACTAGTTTTCATGCCTTACATACTCAATACATATTTTGTACTGACGCCCTATTTCACTGGGCCTACGTTCATGCCCGCAGGTGCAGGTAGGCAAGCTGATGGTCCTCCTTCTTAGGATCCTTGATCAGCGAGAGTTGGCGTGCTCCACTTGATCCGAGCTGCTTTTGATTTTGGCAGGTTTCTTTCATGTATGTTTCTCTCATAATTTAGCAGATGTTATTCAGGTTTATATCTTAGACGCATGATTAGGGTGTTTGACAGGTAGGACTCGGTCACCCGTCGTAGCACATCAGTTTGGATCGTGACAAAAGTGGTATTAGAGCTGTTCTATCCTAGGGTTGTCTGCAGACCGTGTCTAGTAGAGTCTTGCTTATAGGTATTTTGTGCACCACACTTATAGACACGAGGCTATAGGACATATAGGATGTTATCCTCTCTTTTTATCTTAGATTGTGCGATATAAGAGTTCGTGTTCTTAACAATATATTACGTTTTCAGCAATGCCTCTGAATACTACAACCGCTAGTACATATTAGAAGGCTGTGAAAGTGTTAGAAAGAGATATAAGTTACCATATAGATTTAGATCCATCGGAGATCATGGGTTCTGTTGAGGAGGATCCATTCAAGGATCCATATGAGTCCTCCGTTCGAGCTGTTTCGACCATTCCGGTAGCAGATAGGGTGAGAGAAGTTCCGACCTTATGAAGACCCTTAGTTTCATTATCACAGCCTAATGATCAAGGTATGAGGGGATTGGTGCATAGAGTGGCACTGCCGGGTTTCCCTCAGGCTTAAAAATATGTCAAGGTATTTGCGGACACCAGCTCTTCTGAGGTTCCAGATAGTCCACAGTCTGGGGAGTCCGTCAATCAAGGTTCGTCAGTATATGTTATGGGATATGCAGAGGAAGAAGATAGTAGTCGGGCCAAGAGGAGAAAGGTAACTAATAAGATTCTTCTTCGAAGTGTGTTCGATCGAGGCTCTAATATATGAAGAGGCAAAGACCCTCTACTCTATACTTCATCCACATGTCAGCTTTTAGGCTGGTACGCTCCACTTCTTCTGGGAATATTGCCAATTCATGGTTCGCACATGTTAGGTTGTTTTATGAGGACGTAGGGACCTCTATGACGACTTGTATATATATTATTGTTATGTTTACCTAGAGGATTTGCATATAATATTTAATATATAATTTTGAGTATGACATGTCTACGACTTGGTCGACCCTTATGTATATAAACCTTTTTCTAAATTAGTTATGCAAGTTATATTTTAATATTATTACCTATATTTATGGATATGACCCGAAATGACCCGCGATAGTTTTGACAATAAACAAGGATAAGGTACATGGTCTTCGGTTCGGTAGAACTTGATATTGTAATGGGTATGGACTGGTTGGCCTTTTGTTATGCTAACATCAAGTGCAGATTAAAGATGGTTTGATTTTAGTTCCCAGGAGAGCCCGTTTTAGAATGGAAAGGTAATACGACATCGCCAAGAGGTAAATTTATTTCCTATAGCAAGGCAAGGAAGATGATCGGAAAGAACTATATTTATCTCTAGGTTTGGGTTTGGGATGTAGAAGTAGAATTACCAACCCCTCAGTCCTTCCATGTGGTTAATGAGTTTTCCGATGTTTTTACCGATGAACTTTAGGGTCTTCCACCAGAGCAAGAAATTGAGTTGCTATTGACCTACTACCAGATACTCATCCAATATCTATTCCTCCCTATATAATGGCCCCCGCAAAACTAAAAGAGTTAAAGAAAAAATTAAAGGATTTGCTTGAAAAAGGCTTTGTCAGATCTAGTACATCACCATGTGGAGAACCAGTGTTATTTGTGAGGAAGAAAGGTAGTTCCTTATGGATATGTATTGATAATAGACAGTAGAATAAGGTGACGATCAAGAATAAGTACCTCGCTCCCTAGGATTGATGATTTGTTTGATTAGTTGCAAGGTGCCAATAGATTTCAAAGATAGACTTGAGGTCCGGGTACCATCGGGGTAGGGGTTAAGGAGGAAGATATCTCAAAGATAGCATTTCAGACCAGATTTGAGAACTTTGAGTTTCGTGTTATATCGTTCGGTTTGAACAATGCTCAACAGCATTCATGGATTTGATGAACTATGAGTTCTGGCCCTTTTTAGATTTTTTTGTAATTGTATTTATCGATGATATATTGGTATATTCTTGTTCAGATGCGGAGCGTGCAGATCATTTGGTATTGTGCTTAGAGTCCTATAAAAAAAGGGAAGTTGTATGCCAAAATTCTCTAAATGTGAATTCTAGTTGAACTCTTTACCTTTCCTTGGGCATATCATTTCGGGTGAAGGTATCAGGGTGGATACACAAAAGATGGAGGCAATAAAGACTTTACTAGGATCCAAAACACCGACGGAGGTTCGTAGCTTTCTTGGTTTGGTAGGTTATTACAGGTGATTTGTAAAGGGATTTTCTTAACTTTAGCACCTTTGACAAGGTTTTAGGAAGACACGAGAAAGGATAAGAAAAGATGAGTGAAAAGGTGACTAGAATGGATAAGTCCTTGGAGTTAAGCTCATAAGAGAGCTAATAGTTTTTCTAAGCTATAGAAGGCTCAATATAGCCTGAATGAACCCAAAAGAGTCTAAGACTAGTAACATTTAGAATAGATAAAATGCCGCCCTAGTATTGGAATAAGGCCGTAATTGTGATAGATAAATGATGAAGTTTGGGCCTTCGAAGTAGGGAATTTCATGAATTGTGCAAGATTAGAATACCCATGTAAGTTAACTCAGAAAGGAGCGAAGTTTTAATGAACGATGCTTGCGAACGAAGTTTCCAGGCATTAAAGGACATATTAACTTCAGCACCAGTTCTAATGCTCCCAGAAAGGACCCATGGTTGCGCTATCTATTGTGATGCTTCAGGCATTAGATTGGATTGTGTGTTGATATAGCATGGTAAGGTTGTAGCCTATGCTTCTAGACAACTAAGAAAGCACAAGAAGAACTACCTAACCCACGATTTAAATTTAGCCGTGGTGATTCATACACTAAAAATGTGGAGGTACTACTTGTATGGCATTCATGATTATATCTATACGGATCCTAAGAGCCTCTAGTATATCTTTAAGCAAAAGGAATTGAATTTATGTTAAAGGAGATGATTGGAGCTACTTAAATACTATGACGTTGATATTTTATACTATTCGGGGAAGGAGAACATAGTAGCCGACGTCCTCAGCAATAGATCTATGGTTACCCTATCATATCTATATCCAAAATAAAAAATCGAGAATAACGCATAAGATTCATTAGCTAGCTATTCTTGGAGTTCGGTTACCGAACTCCAAGGCAATATTTGAATTGCTATTCAGGATACAGCAACTTCCTATTTAGTAACTGAAGTAAAGGAATTCCAGTACCAGGATCCTGTGTTAGTTCATTATAGGGATACCAACCCTAAGAAGAAGAAGACACCGTTTGAAATTACAAGAGATGGGGTCCTTAGATATCGAGGACGATTACGTGTCCCTAATATTGCAGGGCTACGTCAGCAGATTATGGGAGAAACTCACTATTCTCGTAATTCTATCCATCCTGAGATGACAAAGATGAATCATGATATCAAGAAAGTATATTGGTTGGACGGAATGCAAAAGGATATAGTGGAGTGTGTTGCCCAGTGTCCTAACTATCAGCAGGTTAAGATTGAGCACCAAAAACCCGGTGGATTATTGCAGGATATGGAGATTCCAACTCGGAAATGGGAAGTAATCAATATGGATTTCATCGTAGGCTTACCTTGTACCCAGCATAAGTTCGATTGGATATAGGTGATTGTTTATAGGCTTACAAATTCAACCTATTTTCTTACTGTTAGGACTACATATTCCACATAGGATTATGCAAGGCTTTATATTAAAGAGAGAGTACAACTGCATGCTGTCCATGTATCTTTTATCTCGGACAGAGGAGCTCAATTTATAATTAATTTTTGGAGGTCCTTCCAAAAAAAGATTGGGGACTCAGCTAAGTCTCAGTATGGCATTCCATCCCCAGTCAGACGGATAGGTTGAGCGTAATATTCAGACACATGAGGATATGTTACAAGCTTTTGTGATGGACTTAAAAGGTAGCTGGGATGATCATCTGCCGCTTACTGATTTCACATATAATAATAACTACTATTCCAGTATTCAGGTGGCTCCATACGAAGCTCTTTACAGACGAAAGTGTAGATTGCCTATAGGGTGGTTCGATATTGGGAAGCTACGTTAGTAGGACTAGAACTGGTACATCAGGCAATTGAGAAAATTAAGCTTATACAGGAAAGGCTATTAGCAGCTCAAAGCCACCATAAGTCTTATGCGGATAATCAACAACGAGACTTGAAGTTTCAGGTTGACAATTGGTTATTCCTAAAGGTATCACCGATAAATGCCGTTATGAGTGTCAGAAAAAGGGGAAAACATAGCCCTCGGTACATTGGACCATATAGGATCATACGCAAGGTACCAGGTAGCATATGTGTTGGACTTGCCTTCGGACTTGGAGTCTATACATCCAGTCTTTCACGTGTCTATGCTCCATAAATGTATCAGGGATCCTTCCAGAATTGTGTCAGTTGACGACGTTCAGGTCACAGAGCAGCTATCATATGAAGAAATTTCCATTGATATACTATACAGACAGGTTTAGAGATTGAGAACTAAAGACATAGCTTCGGTGAAAGTACTTTGGAGAAACAACAATGTTGAAGAAATGAGTTGGAAGGCAGAGGAAGACATGAAGTCTAGATATTTCCTCCTCCAAACAAAGGTCCCACTGAGACATCACATCCTTAAGGTACGTGTAATGATTCTTATGTTAGTTATTGTTATTAGTCGTGTGAGGCCATTGTCGTTATTGATGATTATAGTCCTATGTGGCGTCGAATTATTAAGCTTCTATAGGGAGAGTTGGTAGTAGTGTCGTAACAAAGGCGACTCTGCCAAAGTTATATAGATCCTGGAGAATCAAACATTCAAGGACGAATATTTCTAAAGGGGGAATGATGTTACATCTCGCTTTTTAGTACGTTAAAGTTTCGTCTTCAGATAATCGACGTAGACTCGGGGATGGGTTTATCTCGAGGTTAACGTATTTATGCAGTTGATAACAAGTGATAAGTAAGTGTCATGAAGGATAAAGGGTACACAAATTAAAGAAAATGAGTTTCGTTGAAGGTGGCCGATTTGGGATAAAATACGGGTCGAGTGATACTACCTGATAAATATGGACTAGTACCATACAAGGTATCATATGATCACAACAGTATGATGTATTAAGTATATTAAAAATAAGTAATATTTTAAGTAATTGAGATAATTTTTAATTATGCGGATAATTAATTAATTACTGCATAACGAAATATTACCTAATTAATTATTAAATTGTGTAAATGAGGCGTGGCAGCAAGCCGCTAAAATGGCCTATGACTCTGAGTCAGAGTGGGCTTAGTGTCCAGTTAAAATCATCAGGCCTCTTACGTGTAAGTGTAAGACCTTATGAAAGCTTAAGTTCATAACCTTACAAAATTTTGTTTCTTCCAAACATCGTATTCAAGACATTCAAGACATATTAAATGGTTTAGTGTCCATTTAAAATCATAAGGCCACTTACGTTTAAGTGTAAGACCTTATGAAAGCTTAAGTTCATAACCTTACACAATTTTGTTTCTTCCAAAAGTCATATTCAAGACATCTTGAAACCATAAATTATTTCACAGCCATCATTGTTCAAGCTCGATCCAGAAAGATCTCAATAGAAATTCTTGCAACCAAACAATTCCAACGAGAATTGGTAGAACCATAGCGACGTAAAATTGTGCTATTCTAAAGAAGTACGGTACAATCTTTTTCGAAAATATTATGCAGATTTTTTTCCTACTCTAGTTATATTAAGTACCTTTTTTTTTGGCATGATCCAAATTATACAGAAGAAACGAGCAAACACACAGTTTTCATAAATGACTCTATTCATAGAAATACTAGGGTTCTCTTTGATCTTGATTCCCCATCTAACATATTATTATATCTTCTGTTCATGTGTCTCAGAATAATACACAGTTGAAAATTTTTATCCGGAAGGAATCTTGAGATTATTATATATTTTCATGCATTTAATTCATTTATACATGTGCATTGACCCATGACAAGATGACGTTATATACGCGTGTGTGTATATATGTATATATATATATATATATATCTGTGTGTGT
>MU721460.1:0-26674 GCA_026770625.1 Nicotiana glauca | reverse complement strand
ATATATATATATATATATATATATATATATATATATATATATATATATATATATATATATATATATTTATTTATTTATTTTATACTGACAATATATTTTATATATTTTTTTTGTATATTGACAGTCTATTTTGTATATGCTTTGTATAGTGACAGTCTATTTTGTATATATTTTGTATAGTGACAGTCTATTTTATTTATTTTTTATAATAACAATTTATTTATTTAAATTGTATAGTGACAATTTATTTTTGTATAAGAGAATGTGGTAAGGTAAGATGAAATTTTGTATAAAATAAGAATGGAGGTGGTAGAATAAAAAAAGGTTTAGGCATAAAAAGAAGTGTTGAGAGTTTGTATTGTTGATTTTTACTACAATTTCTTTTTCTTTTTGGTGAATTATTTGTTTCCGGAAGAAGATACGAGAGCTAGATTGGTATAGCTGTAGTGAACGAAATGTATAGGTTCAAATTTGGACGACTACGACTACTATTTAGTGTAATAAGGAATGAGGTCCTTATGATGCAGAGTCCTTTGGTCAGCATGAAGGGCGACGACCAGCAATGTGAGTAAACGCACGACATTTGTAGTAATGCAAGCATGATAGGGAACAATAGGAATATGCTTTTCGAATATTCCTTGTGTGATATATTTTTTAGGGTAAAAAGGGGATTGTCCCCTATAAATAAGGGGGAAAACATTCTATAGGAGGGGATTAAAAAAGAAAATACAAAAGAGGACAACTCTTACTTATCACAGTTCTGAGATCCATATATCTGACGGACCTTTGGCTAAGAGCATCCGTTACAATATCTTTCTACATTCAAGGTTACCATATTGACGCTTAATCATTCGGTTTCGAGTTATTAAGAAGTATTATTCATCTTGTTCATCCCTTGCATCTTTCAATCTAGAGTTTATTATACTTGGCTGAGATTTAGCTCTTCATCTTCTTTAATGGATTTAATAAAAAAGGTTTCAATATCTTTTGGGTCGAACAATTTGGCGTCGTCTGTGAGGATTTCTTTAGCTAAGATTTTAGTTTCATCTAGACTCCTGAAAGGGTAATCATCTCTTCCTAGCTTGGTACAAACCAACAATGGCAAGGAAAGGAGATGCAAGGCAAAAGCAATAGTAGGCGTCACAACCAACCTCTTGAACACCATCAATGAAAATAGCAGAGAGGATAATGAAAATAAAACACCAAACACCACACCTAGGGGAGACGCTTCACCTCCCCCGCATGAAAACGTGACTGCTTCGCGCGAGAGGGAAGCCTCCACATCTGTAACAGGAGAAGCACCACCCACAGTAAGAAGACTTCTGGAAGAATGGATAACAAGTACTTTGAACACCATACTTGATAAACCCGCCCAAAGGGATAACAGGAATGTTGCATATGTAAATGTCATGATAAACGCTGATGAGCAAGACGCCTTCCGTACAGGTAACACTTATGTTTCTAATGATGCAGGCAATGATACGCTTGCAGCCGTTTTAAAGAAAATAGAGGAGATGAAAAATGAGAATAAGGCACTCCGTGACCAAATGAAGGAACACCAAGAGAGGGTTGACAAAACCAGGCGCTCCAAAGTTGTTGCCAAAACGTGATGTTGGTCGATTCATCAAGCAACCATACAGTGAAGAAGAGCCCCCCTACGCCATTCCAAAGACCTTCGTGCCACCCTACTTAAAGATATATGATGGCACTAACGATCTAGAATACCATATCATCTACTACGTTACAGCCGTAAAAGGTAACGATCTTTCAAAAGAGCAAGTACCATCGGTGCTATTGAAAAAGTTCAGCGAAACACTAACAGGGGGAGCCTTGATATAGTACTCTTACCTACCAGCACGCTCGATAGCAACGTTTGAGAAAATGGCAGATAAATTCGTCACTGCCCATGCAGGAGCCAAAATGGCCAAAGCTAGAGTAAATGATATATTTGCCGTAAAAACAGATGCACGGCGAGGGACTCAGGGACTTCTTAGCTCGGTTCAACAGGGTGAGAATGAGCTTGTCGAATGTGTCAGAAGGAATGGCAGTAGCAGCCTTCCAGAATGGATTAAATAGAAATGGGTCAAGAGCGACCAGAAAATTGCTGAGCAGGCTCATGAAATACTCTCCAACTACTTGGGAAGAAATTCATAATGCCTACTACGCCGAGGTACGAGCCAATAAGGATGACCTCAACGGTCCGACCCAACGGTTGACATCACTTCAAACCGAAGCAAGGAAAGATCGTCGCAACGACGGTTGAAGAGATCAGTTGGGGCCCCGCCTCGATCGGGAAAGGCATCAACCCTACGTCAGGACGTCTGCCCCGCCTCTATCGCGGCACACAGATTCTCCTCATCGATATAAAACACCATATCGACATAAGAAAGGTATGCCTCCACTCCTATCCGCTCAAAATTTTATGTTTCTCCTTCAAAAATAGTGTACGCCATAGAGAAACTCAGTCCAAAGGTGCAATGGCCGCAAAAAATGAGGTCAGACCCCAGCACTCGGCAGTCGAGCGCTTTCTGCGAATTTCACCAAGAAAGGGGTCACAAAATCAAAGATTGCATATAACTGCGACAGAAAGTAGTACGAACGCTAAGCCAGGGACACTTGAAAGAGTTGCTGAGTGATCGAGGACAGGCTAACTTTGCCCGCAGACGCGAACAGCCCCAGGGACCTCCAAAACCGCCTTCTCCCGCTCGCACTATACAGATGATCATCAGCGGGGCAGATGGCGCAGCAATAAATCATGTCAAGTTCACCACCAGACATAAACTCAAATGATCAATCACCCATGAACGGTATGATGACCTCGAATACAGTATCATCTTCGATAAGTCAGATGCCGACGGTTTGTCTTTCTCTCACTATGGTGCTCTTGTTATCTATTTACGTATTGCAGATACTGATATAAAATGAATAATGGTAGATGACGGGAGTGGTGCGTGTATTATCCATCCTCGAGTCCTCGTGCAGATGAGACTCGAAGACAAAATAATACCGCGCTGCATAAAGCGAACAGATTTTGATAATGCAGTTGAACGGACTTCTGGAGAGATAGTGCTACCCGTCCTAGCTGGAGGAGTCACCCTGGAAATGACGTTTCACACCATGAACTAGGAAACAACCTACAACGCCATCATAGGGCGCCCGTGGATACACGTCATGCGAGCGGTCCCTTCCAGTCTCTATCAAGTGATCAGATTTCCTACCCCATGGAGAATATTCATCATCCGGGGTGAGCAACGCACAATATAATAATTCTTTCGCATCGCCCAAGATTGTGCACACACTCAACAACTCAAAGGAGCAAATGCGGAAGCATAGCAATCAGCGATGTCGGGAGCCAAACTTGACGTACGGACAGACGTTATCAAGGACCCCGACATCGTGGAAGCATCCGAGTCAACGGTAGAAAATCTTGATCCCGTCCTTCTAGACGGAAACGACAAAATAAAAAAGCTTATATGGGGCACAACATCTCGGAACCAGGTAAGTTTCATAAGTTCTTGACTGACCATGCCGATCTGTTTGCCTTCTCCCATAAAAATATGCCAAGTATCTCAAAGAATATCACCACACAGAGGCTAAATGTCGACCCCCTATACCCGCTAGTACGGAAAATAAGAAGGAAGTTTAACGCCGTGATCAACGAAGCCCTCAGCGAATAAGTCGATAAGCTGCTCGCAAATGGCTCCGTTCGAGAGTCAAAATACCTTCAATGGTTCGCCAATGTGGTCATGGTGAAAAAGAAAAATGGAAAGTGGCGGATGTGTGTAGATTTCACGAACATAAACAAGGCATGTCCAAAAGATTCTTTTCCTTTGCCAAACATCGACCAGCTCATCGACGCAACAGCAGGACACGAGTTGCTAAGCTTCTTGGATGCCTACTCGGGTTACAACTAGATCCTCATGGAAGAAGAAGACCAGGATAATACCATTTTCATCAATCACCAAGGAACGTACTGCTATAAGGTTATGCTGTTCAAACTAAAGAATGTAGGGACGACGTATCAGAGATAGGTCACCAAAATGTTCAAAAACCAACTCGGTAAAACAATGGAAGTCTACATCGATGACATGCTGTTTAAGTCGAAAAGGGAAGAAGATCATATCGATCATCTTAAGGAAGCCTTTGACATATTAAGATGATACGGCATGAAACTGAACTCCAAAAAATGCACCTTCGGCGTAAGCTCGGGAAATTTCCTCGGTTTCCTGCTATTACAAAGAGTCATCGAGGTCAACCTAGAACAGATTAAGGCCATAAAAGGAATACCCAAAATATTGACCAGCAAAAATCAGGTACAAAAATTGACGAGACGGATAGCCGCCTTGTCGAGGTTGATCTCACGGTCATCGGATTAATGCCATAAATTCTTTAATGTATTAAGGAAAGACAATGGACTTCAATGGAATTCAAAATGCGTCGACGCCCTAAGGAAACTAAAAGCATACTTGTATTCACCACCCTTACTCGTCAAGGCAGATCTAGGCGAGTGCCTCTTGGTCTACCTAGCCGTATCCAAAGTTGCGGTAAGTGCAATTCTAGTCTCGAGAAAAAAAAGGTACGCAATATCTAATTTATTATATCAGCAAAACCTTAATTGACGCCGAAACAAGGTATCCCCACCTTGAAAAACTATCTCTAGCATTAGTCGTAGCTTCACGAAAGCTTAGACCATATTTTCAGTGCTACCCTATAAAGGTGGTGACAACATTTCCTCTCAGGAGTATCCTGCACAAACACAAATTATCGGGTAGGTTGGCCAAATGGGCCATAGAACTGAGCGAGCATGATATAACATATCAACTGCGAACTGCAACAAAGTTGCAAGTGCTCGCCAATTTTGTCACCGATTTCAGCGCAGAAATACTGCCCAAAGTCGAGCAAAAAGTGCTTTGCACTTCATCTGAACGACCTGACCTCTAGGTCCTCTACACCGATGGTGCATCTAACACATCGGGATCGGGACTGGGACTCGTTCTCAAAGTCCCAACGGGCGAAGTAATTCTCCAATCTGTATGATGCCCTGAAATTACTAACAATAAGGGCCGAGTATAAGGCCATAATTGCAGGACTGAAATTGGCCCTTATGTATGGTGCTCGGCGATTTATCCTCCGCTACGACTCTCAGTTTGTTGTAAATCAAGTTACTGGGACTTTCCAGATTAAGGAGCACATGTTGTAGAAATACCAGACCGAAATCCACAAACTGGTGCCAGAATTTGACGAATGCCAACTCGACCAAATACCCCGAGCGCAAAACATCAAAGCAGACGGTCTCGCCAAGCTGGCAGCAGCAACTAAAAACATCACCAAGGAGAATGTGGTCACCCTCCTCCACTCATCAACAGACCAAGTCGAGGTACATTCTATAAATTTAACTTGGTACTGCGTAATCGCATCATATCATATCTACATGAAGGAACACTCCCACAATATAAAATAGAATCCAAAAAGCTCCGAATACAAGCGGCCAGATACAGTCTCATAAACCACGACCTTTACAAAAGGACGTTCGACGGCCCATTAGCCAAATGCTTGGACCAAATCAGACAAGGCGTGTGCTCGAAGAGGTACATAAAGGCCACTTTGGTGCCCATACAGGCAATTGAGCCCTCGTTAGGGGTCTTATTCGTGCAGGATACTACTAGCCCACTATGAAAAAAGGGCATAGAGTATGTCAAGAAATGTGAGAAATGCCAAAATTACGCCCCTATGATATACCAGGAGGGGTAACTCCTGCATTTTGTCACCTCTCCATGGCCGTTTATAAAATGGGGGATGGATATCGTCGGGCCCCTCCCGGCAAGGCGAGGTAAGATACGCTTCCTTTTGGTTTTAACTGACTACTTTTCCAAATGGGTGGAAGCAGGTGCATTCGCTCTAATACACGAACCAGAAGTCATCGCGTTCATCTGGAAAAATATCATATGCCGCTTCGGCATCCCCGAAGAAATCAGTTGCGACAACGGACCCTAGTTCATCGGGAAAAAGACGACTGAGTTCTTTGAAAAATGGCATATCAAGCGAATACTCTCCACACCATATCATCCTGCCGAAAACGGTCAAGCACAATCCTCCAATAAAATAATATTAAACATATTAAAGAAAAAGCTTGAAGACGTCAAAGGGCTACGACCGGAACTGCTACCGGAGATGCTATGGGCTTACCGCACAATGCCGAAGACCAGTACGGGTGAAATGACGTATTCACTAGTCTACGACACTGATGCAGGCATACCCATTGAGGTTGGGGAACCTAGCTTGAGATACTCCAATAAGAGTGGATCAAACAATGACGAAAGCAGATTACAAGACTTGGATGAGGTCGAAGAACGAATGGATATGGCACACATAAGGATGGAGGCCCAAAAACAACAAGAAGAAAGGTACTATAACAAGAAGGCCAAAGTACGGCCACTCAGAGTCGGAGACTACATGAAAAAGCCAAAACGCAAGAAGCAAAGGACCCGAATGAAGGGAAAGTGGGAACAAACTGGGACGGGCCGTATAAAATCACAACAGCAGCAAGCAAAGGAGCATTCCAATTAGAAACAATGAAAGGAAAACTACTACAAAATAGCTGGAATGTTGCCCACCTCAAGTACTTCCACTTCTGAAAAGAGACATCGCCCAAGTCGTACTCTTTTTCCCTCACCCGGGTTTTGTCCCAGACGGGTTTTCTTGGGGAGGTTTTTTAATGAGGTGACGAGGGGGACGTCTCGAGGTTCGAAGTATTATTCATTGCCCCACATACTGATGCTATCTCCAGGCCGAGCAATGAAGGGACTAGATATAAAGAATCACATTGTATGTGCGACGTCGATATGTATCGCCCCTGTTATAGATATAAAGAATCTCCATTGTACATACAAAATCGACATATATCGCCATTTCACACATAAAGTCAACATATATTTCTAACAGGAATATAATCACTCCAGTATGTATACGAAATCAAAACACGCCTCCAATGCATGAATAAGATTGGCGTATACAACACTCCAGCAAATATAATAGAACGCCATCCTCACGACGGGATACTACTTCAGCACCAGCTCGAAAGTAACATCCCAATGGCTAAGGCCATTGCCAAAAACATGAGTTCGATATCGTTCGAACCGCGATGGGGTACTACTTCGGCACCAGCTCGAAAGTAACATCCCAATGGCTAAGGCCATCGCCAAAAACATGAGTTCGACATCGTTGGAAACATGACGGGATACTACTTCGGCACCAGCTCGAAAGTAACATAAATGGCTAAGGCTATCGCCAAAAACATGAGTTTGACATCATTCGAACCACAACGGGATACTACTTCAGCACCAGCTCGAACATAACATCCCAATGGCTAAGGCCATCACCAAAACATGAGTTCAACATCGTTCGAACTACGACAGGATACTACTTCGGTTCTAGCTCGAAAGTAACATCCCAATAGCTACGGCCACCGTCGAAGAAAGGATTTCGACTTCACTCAAAGCACAACAGATTTAATATTTCGACAAAGGTTCGGAATACCATGACTGCATCAAAGATCACCTCCAAACATAAAAAAGGGGGGAACAACAACTCAGAGGTATACGACCAAGACACCTTTCATTACAACAAATATATTACAAGCACTTGTCTTTACAACCGGCTCAAAGACACCCTCACAAAAATGGCAAAGCAAAAATAAATACAAACCAAAATACTACACATCATTTCCTAAAGGATACACATCTCCGTACCAAGAGTCGGAGGCAAGTTTGTTCGCATCATCCGAATTAATATCATCCCCACCAGGCGAGAGGGGATCATACCCGCATGACTTACGAGCTGCACGGGCCTCGGCACGCATATCCTATAAATCCATTTGGACGCCCTCCCGCTAACATGAAGAGCCTTATACATATCGATTTAGGCTTCAACATGAATCCACAACTCATATAAATGTTGAGGCACTACAGGATTAGCTGAAGCATGGGATGTAGAGGGATGCGACTGTCGTCGCGTGTCCTCCGCTTTCAAAGAATCCACTTGCTCATTCAATGCGGTCAATTCTGCCTCCAACCCTTGAATACGCTCCAGTCCCGCTATCCTAAACGCAGACGCCTCCATCTCCTGGCCCCGCTCCAATCTACAAATACGGAGGGCATCTTCTAAAGCCGCCACCTCAGGGACAACAATTGCCCTATCCCTTTCGGTGTGGGCTAACCCGTCAACACTTGCGCTCAGCTCACTCTTAAACTCGGCGACCTCCGTTGTCTTCATGCCCAGCTCGACAGATAAAGTGTCCACCTTTGCTTGGAGATCAGCATTTTCGTCCATCACTCCCTTCTGTGGATCGAGCTCATCTTTCCTGACCTTAAGGGCCACCTCAATCTCACTACATCGCGCAATGGCCTTCATGACGTCCTCATCTTATTCTTTCAGTTCTTCGACCTTCCGCGCCAATTGGTCTTCCCTCTACTTGAGCCCATCGCGGAGTAGCTGGAAGTCATGATCCTGAGTAAAGATATCAGCCATCGCAAGATGCTTGGTGCGATATTCTTGGTACTTAGAGGAAATCTTCCCATAGAGGTTCGTCCTCTTCCTTTCCCGACGCTCCCGCTCAATCTCCATGATAAGAGTCTAGTATGAAAAATAAAGTTAGAATAAAGGTATGAGCTAGAAATGACAAAACAGATCCAATAATGGAAGGAAGAGAAAAACATCTACCCGTAGAGCCATGCCAGAAATGCTCCGTGACAACTCCGCGTCACTCATCGCTCTAAGTGCCTCGCTCTCAGGAGAATCACATAACGAGGTAAGAGGAAACGCCACCTGATCACAGTTCGTTAATAGATCATAATCCCCAAGGACGACTATGTGTCGATCAGAACCCTCTGTTCTAACCTCCACACGAGTGCGACGCTCCAAAAATTCTCGAACCTCCTCTGGGTAGATGTCCGAACACGAGCCCAGCGTCCTCAGCATGTATGCCCCCTCCAAGAATAGATGACGTGCCACCCTCATCGGAAAGCACCGATCTTCCTCCCTGGTATACTTCTTCAGTTCGGGGAGATCTCCCCGCCAAAATGGCATCCGTCATGAACACAGGAATGGGTACCGTCTCCGATGCATCCGTCCTGCTCTTGCCAGTATCAACGGTCATATCTTTCCCGAGTTCTACCCTTATCCTTTTTCTCAACTGGGGTTCATCCCCTAGTGGACTCATCCACAAGGTTGTAGGCCGGCAAAGAAGAGATCTGTTCCCTCACAACCATGTCCGGAGAGGAGTCTCTCGCCTGTGCCAACTGAGCATGACCCTCCCGGACAAACTCTTCCAGCATAAATTGCATTCCTGCCGAGGCGACGGCCTAACGAAATATGGGAACTGGACCTCTCCATCTAGAGACTCCACGGCCTATCATCACAAGGTAGACGCGTCAATAAATATGGGCGAGTAGCCAAAGAGCGGTATATAAGAAGACACTTACCAGATGAGACCTTCGGTCCGAAACGCTTCACGAATGATGGCCAGTCTCGAGTCTCCATCACATGGTGCAACAAACGGGTTACCCAGTCCCTTATACTGTCAATGGGATGGGGTACACGCCCCATAGCTGCAAAGGAAAGCAATGAGTAAATAGTGAGTCGAACGAGAAGAACTAATTTCAAAAATCTAATAAGTTACGACACTTACAATTATCATTCCACCGCTCGGGGAATCTAGTAGGGTTCGACACAATATCTTCGGTCCTGACGAATAAGTACTTGTACTAAAATTTATGGCTCTCCCGGTTGTCAGTTTCGACCACCAATACTTTGGTCCCACGGTGCCTTAAATGTACCATGGTACCCCTGTGAATGATAGGGGAAAATAAGTGAAGGAGGTAGTGGATGTCGACCTCGCATCCCGCCAAATCCGTACTTTGTCAACACCAAAAATATTTTATAGGTGTCCGGAGAAAGCTGCGCTGGGAAAACTTGGTAAAATCGATAGAATTCTTCCTCTAACGGAAGAAGGGGGAAGGAATGACCGATTACAAAGGGGTATCCATAAAAATGACAATACCCGGCCTGTGGACCTCCACGAGGTCCCTCCCCACCGAAACTATCTCGACATAGGGAGGAATGCTATATTTGGTATATAGGGCATCTGTGTGGGCCTACCCGTTTTCAGATATTACCGGGGGTGGAGTAGGAGCTGTGTCCTTAAGAAAATCACTTCGAGACATGGGATGTCTCGGTAACAACTCGTCTACTGTAGGGAAATTGTCTCCTTCCCTAGCCATCGTGTCTTCGCCTTCAGTAGGAAGCGCCACAGATAGTGGGGTGGCGTCAGAGATACCCTCACAAGGTCCGTGTATTTTAGGAATATCTATGGCGAGAGAAGTATCAATGAAACAGAAAAGATCAAGGACAATGAACGGGAAAGAAGAAGTGAAGAGAATCACAAAAGCAGAGCTAAAAAGACGAGAGGAGTGATCAAAAGAGAAATGGCCAAGAATTTTTGAAAAAACAAACCTTTCCCCTATTTATAGGGTTGGGTGGCTCCAGAATCGAAGTGAAAAGCTTCCAAGGTAGCAAAATCGAAGCGACAAGCCAATCAGTCTCTACCTCGGGATGACGCGCAATGATGACGCACGTGGAAATGACATCATTTCCCAATAGAACACACCACCAAGATATCGTGAAGTGTAACGCCTTTCTGTTATCGGCCCAACCGTTATGGCTTGCGAACTAAATTTCTTCACAAGTATGGGTGGAGTCCGCTAATCGAGGATGCACCAGGCCGCGACCTCAAGAAGCGGAGGGAATAACTGTATAGGTTCAAATTTGGACGACCACGACCACTACTGAGTGTCGCAAGGAACGAGGTCCTTACGATGCATCGTCCTTTGGTCGGCATGAAGGGCGACGACCAGCTGCGTGAGTAAACGCACGTCATTTGTAGTAATGTAAGCATTATAGGGAACAATAGAAATATTCTTTTCGAATATTCCTTGTGTGGTGTCTTTTTTAGGGCAAAAGAGGGATTTTCCACTATAAATAGGGGGGGGGGGATATTTTGTAGGAGGGGATTAAAAAAGAAAATACAAAAGAGGACAACTCTTGTTATCACAGTTCTAAGATCCATATATCTGACGGACCTTTGGCTAAGAGCATCCGTTACAATATCTTTCTACATTCAAGGTTACCATATTGACGCTTAATCATTCGGTTTTGAGATATTAAGAAGAATTATTCATCTTGTTCATCCCTTGCATCTTTCAATCTAGAGTTTATTATACTTGGCTAAGATTTACCTCTTCGTCTTCTTTAATTGATTTAATAAAAAAGGTTTCAATATATTTTGGGTCAAACACGAGATAAATTGAAAGAAGAGGAAAGAATGAAAGAAAATTTTGGACTTTGGCGACAAGAGAGGACGAGGCGACACGAGAAATTTTATCATGTGTAAGACATGATACGTAATACTTGTGTGAGAAAGAAAAAAAGAAGAAGTTTGCTGGCGAAGTTGACAGAGTAGTGACAAATGTTTTTATTGGAAGATGAAATGATTTGAACTTTGAAGTACAAGGAAGAAAGAAGGTGTTCAAATTTTTTTCGAGGAAGAAAGAAGGTTTATTTTTAAGTCAATATCCTAAAATCTTCTTAAACTAGGGTTGTCCAACGAGACGAGACGAGACGGGACGGAACGAAATTAACGGGACCGGTCGGGACGGAAGGCGGGATGGGACGAAATGGGACAGGAGAAACGGGATGAAACGTTCATCCCATCCCGTCCCGCTAACAAACGCGACATGACGGGTTCGTGGGCCTTAAGTGTATTTTTTTTAATAAAAAAATATCTAGTTTTTTGGAAATTACTATGTTTTTAAGTTTGCAATGGCTAGATTTTTGACTTATTTAATAAACTTAAATGTTACTATGTTAAAATAAAAATTAGAAAACTAAGTAAAGAATTATAAAATATTAAAACAAAAGACTTGTAATGAAATATTCTACTAATTATAAATTTATAATACAATTATAATTTATTTAATATAATTTCAATGTATTAACTATTAAGTAACTAAGACAATTCATAAAAGAACTTCAACGCTTAGAGGCTTTTATTTTATTAGTAGAACTTTCAAATCTCAAATACAAATATAATTCTTTTAAAGAGTACCTAATCTACGCAGCCACCTTCTAGGAAGGGTTCCGTTTGAACTAGGCCTCTTAGTAGCCAATTACAAATTATCATACTAATATTTGTAAGCTCCTACATATATTCTTTGTAACTTATCAATAATATCTCTTGGACATTCCCAGTGGTAAGTATCTCATTGTATTCTTCTTCTTCCCTAGTGGTTAATTTTTCAAAACCAAGGTTTTTTCTTTCTGAATTAATCCAATATCTGAATAATACGAAAATCTCTAGACTGTCCTCCGCTAATGCATGTCTATGATCTCCAATTTAAAATTTTGCCGCGCTAAAAGCACTCTCCGATGCTACTGATGATGCTTGAATATCCAGGATATCTCGGGCCATAATTGAAAGTGTTGGAAAAGCCTTGCCACGCTCCCTCCATCATGATAAAAGTTGTTCCTTGCCTTCTTCGTCTTTAATATTTTTCAATCCTTGATTAAGATAAGAATCAAGTTCATCATTAATAGAGGAATCAAAACCTGTTATATCATCCATTATCTTCCCATAAAACTTATGCTCTAGACATAGAAGTAGAAGGAGCAGTTTCACAGCCAGTTGTATCCATAGATTTATATTTATCAAATATTAATCAAGAATAAGAATATATGCTAGCTTGGCAGTTTTCGAGAGATGGTCGTTCATTTTCTTGAATTTTTAAATTCTCATAAATTTTACGAATAAGTCCCTTTTCACCTCTTAGTTTTAAAGATGGGTTAAGTAGAGTAGAAATTAAATAAACTTCGGGAATAGGAAAAAAATAGTTTTTAAATTTTAAAATCATTTCCGTAATAGCCGGTGCATAAGTTGTATTTATTTTATACTTACCAAATACAACAGAAATTCCACAAATATACCATAATATTTGTGAAACAATAGTATAATATATACCATAAAATTATTTTGTAGCATAATAAAATTTTTCTAAAAATTTAGTAAGCTCTTTGATCTCATCCCAATCAGAATCAACAATTTGATCAACAAGCATTATGCATATTAAATACCTTTTGGATAGGCACCCGACAATCATAAGTAACTTTACGCATTTCATAAGTAGAATTCCACCTATGACAAACAACTTTTGGAACTTTTCTAAATGGAAGGTCAGCACTAGCACATTGTTGAACAAATTCACGAATTTTACTTTGGTTATGAGCACGAAAAATATAGCCACAAGCATATGTATTTTACTACAAGTATTAGAAAATAAATTAAGACCATTTTTTACTACCAAGTTAAAAATATGGCATGCACATCTAACATAAAAAATTATTGGATTAATTGGACAAAGTCTAGATTTTAAGCTATTTGCTGCGGTTGTGTTAGCAGAAGCATTATCTAAGGTGATAGTTAAAACTTTATTAGTGAGTCCATAAAAATCAAGTATTTGTAGAACAATAGTTGCAATATATGCTCCAGTGTATTTTGAATCAACAAATTTATAATCAATAATACGTTTTTGCAAGGTCCAGTGATGATCAACCAAATGACATGTAACAGTTAAATAATCATAACCATTAGGACTACAACCTATATCAGATGTGATAGACACTTTACAATCTAAGTGAAAAGATATATAACGAATATACTGAAGATATTTGGTTTGAAATTTAAAAACATCATTTCTAACCGTGGTCTTAGGAAAACCTTGAAAAACAGGGTTATAAGTTTCTTGTATATAATGCACAAAGGCAGGGTGACAAGTAAAAGTAAAAGGTAAGCCACAGACAGCCACCATTTTTGCTAATTTCTCACGATCTTTATCTTTGTTATAGGGGCGTAAAACATGACCAGAAGCAGGGTCAAGTTGTTGTTGAATTTGATTAGAACCAGATCAACTAGGAGCCAGTACTGATGGTAGGATCTATAATTTTTTCTGCTTCTATGTTAGCTTGTATCCATAAAGATTTGTGAGCATTTCTTAAGTGTTTAGTTAAACCCCCCGTCCCACCACTTATTGAGTGTGCAAATTATTGCTTACAATTTTCACAAATAGCACGATGTGTGACGACCCAAAGGGTCATCACCCGTTTTCCCATTCGTTTCGCGCTTTCGAGGCCTTGAAAACCTCACTTTTTTTGCTTCGATTTGCGTGCGCAGTCCGGGCGTATAGCCGGAAGGCTTAAATATGAATTATGTATGAAAAATAATGAATTTTGATATTAATATGGTTAAAGTTGACTTCGGTCAATATTTTTGGTAAACGGACCCGGACCCGTGATTTGACGGTCCCGGAGGGTCCGTAGAAAAATATGGGACTTGGGCGTATGCCCGGAATCGATTTCCGAGGTCCCAGGCCCGAGGAATGAATTTTTCCATGAAATTGTTTTCTGAAAATGTTTCAGGAAAAATGAAAATGAAATTTTAACAAAAAGTGATGGTATCAGGCTCGTATTTTAGTTCCGATGCCCGGTACAAGTCTTAAATATGTGTTAAGCGCTATCTGTAAAGTCTGGTTGAAAACGGACGTCGTATGACGTGTTTCGGACTATAAGTTCCAAATTTTAAAGTTTATGAAACTTAGAAGAAAATCATGTGTTTTGGGGCTTGATTCTATGTATATGATGTTATTTTGGCGATTTGATCACACGAGTAAGTCCGTAGGATGTTTTTAAGGTTGTGTGCATGTTTGGTTTGGAGCCCCGAGGGCTCAGGTGAGTATTGGATAGGCATCGGATTGCATTTTCTCATTTTTTGAAAATCTGGTTTGCTGGCTTCTGTGATTTTCACAAATGCGAACATTGAATAGCAATTGCGAAGCTGGGGATTTTTGCATAGGATCACAAATGCGATACATTTGTTCACAAATGCGAACCAGGGAATTTCTGGGCACTGTCGCAAATGCGATGGATTGGCTCGCAAATGCGAGGGGTGGTCGATCACAAATGCGATCTTTTTCTCGCAAATGCGGTTCGCAAATGCGAACCTCAACTTCGCAAATACGAACCTCAGCTTCGCAATTCCTATATTTGCGAACCCCAGTTCGCAATTCCCATATCAGAGACCTGTATTTTTCATACTTAGACAAATTTTCACCTCATTTTTCATATCTCTCAAACCCAAACACCCATTGGCAATTTTTCAAGAACCCTTCCTCCTCCAATCCATTTGTAAGTTGATTTTCACTTAATTTCTTCAATCTTTAACATCATTTATCATGTTTTCATCTTAAAATCAAGGTTTTTCATGGGTGAAAATGGGGATTTTGGGTAGAACCTAGGTTTTCTTAAAATTGGGGATTTGGACCTCAATTTGAGGTCCGATTTCAAAACAAATCATAGATATGAACTCGTGGGGGAATGGGTAACTGAGTTTTGGTTCGAACCTCGGGTTTTGACCACGTGGGCCTGGGGGGCGTTTTGGGAATTTTTGAGTAAAACTTTGGGAAATTCATTTTTATGCATTCAAGTTGAATCAATTAATATTTGTTGATACATTCAAGAAATTTGTGACTATATTCGAGAGGTTTTATGGTGAATTCGAGGGGTAAAGCTATACTAGAGGCTTGAGTGGATTTTTGGAGCAATTGAGGTAAGTGTTTGGTTTAACTTTGGCTTGAGGGAATATGAGTAAAGTCTTATTTGCTAATTTCTATTTGTCGAGTACGGTGTATAGGCATGGTGACGAGTATCTATACACTGGTGTCGAGCATGACCGTGAGTCCTGAATTGCTAAATTATCGAATTCTTAATTGTTGTTTATGAGGACTTGGTTGGAAATCTTTAAACACTGAGCTGGTAATTGTTGAGACTGAGCATTGATTTAAATATGCTAAGTAGAAATTGAATAAGTATGGTTATAGCTGGATCTCCCTTGCCGGGATAGTTTATTATATTATCTTATTCCCTTGTCGGGATTATTTTGTGTATTGTGTTAAAAGAAATGGGATCGTGTGGCACGCCGACCACTTAAATATTATGAGATGGGATCGTGTGGTACGCCTACCACGTGATATTATGAAATGGGAGCGAGTGGTACGCCTACCACGTGATATTATGAAATGGGAGCGAGTGGTACGCCTACTACGTGATATTATGAAATGGGAGCGAGTGGTACGCCTACCACGTGATATTGTGAAATGGGAGCGAGTGGTATGCCTACCATCTGACATTATAAAATGGGAGCTAGTGGTACGCCTACCACGTGTCATTATGAAATAGGACCGAGTGATACGCCTACCACGTGATATTATGAAATGAGAGCAAATGGTACGCCTACCACGTGATATTATGAAATGGGAGCGAGTGGTAAGCCTACCACATGATATTATGAAATGGGAGTGAGTGGTACGCCTACCACGTGATATTATGAAATGGGAGGGAGTGGTATGCCTACCACGTGATATTATGAAATGGGAGCGAGTGGTACGCCTACCACGTGATATTATGAAATGGAATCGAGTGGGACGCCTACCACGTGATATTATGAAATAGGAGCGAGTGGTACGCCTCCCACGTGATATTATGAAATAGGAGCGAGTGGTACGCCTCCCACGTGATATTATGAAATAGGAGCGAGTGGTACGCCTCCCACGTGATATTATGAAATAGGAGCGAGTGGTACGCCTCCCACGTGATATTATGAAATAGGAGCGAGTGGTACGCCTCCCACGTGATATTATGAAATAGGAGCGAGTGGTACGCCTCCCACGTGATATTATGAAATAGGAGCGAGTGGTACGCCTCCCACGTGATATTATGAAATAGGAGCGAGTGGTACGCCTCCCACGTGATATTATGAAATAGGAGCGAGTGGTACGCCTACCACGTGATATTATGAAATAGGAGCGAGTGGTACGCCTACCACGTGATATTATGAAATGGAATCGAGTGGTACGCCTACCATGTAATATGTTGAGAAATGGGGTTGAGTTGCATGCCTACAACGAGAGGAGATTGAAACAAGTGGAAGTAGTTTGTTTTCCCTTATTCTGTGTTAGAAGAAATCAGATGTAGTTTCCTTGTTATTCTTAATATCCCGTTTTATCTGCTACCCCTTAAGCATGTTCCCCTCCCAGTATTAATTATTTACTTTCCGCTATTACTTTGTTGCACTTGTATATATATATCTGCACAGGTTTATTCGGTAGTCTGGTCTAGCCTCGTCACTACTTTCCCGGGGTTTGGCCAGGCACTTACCAGCACATGGGGTCGTTTGTGCTGATGCTACACTGTGCATCTTTTTGCACAGATCCAGGTGTAGGAGTAGCATTTGAGTAGCTGTAAAATTTTAGGAGCGAGCTTCCAGTCCAGGGACATTCGAGGTAGCCTTGCTGACGTCCGTAGGCCCGGAGTCCTTTCTATTCCATCCAGTTTGTTATTACTGTACCGTAGCAGACATTTCTATGCTTCATTCGAACCTTGTATTTAGCATTCTCTAGACGTCCGTGAGTATTGTGACACCAGTCTCGGGTAGAGAATTTTTAAACTTTCGCATTTCTTTCAGTAAATTATATTTGAGACTTCCGCTTTATTGTTAAATGCTTTATTGTTGTTAATATTGTCGACGTTCGCTAAAAAGTTATTTGATAATTGGCTTGCCTAGCTTCCATTAGTAGGTGCCATCATGACTCCCGAGGGTGGGAAATTCGGGTCGTGACAAGTTGGTATCAGAGCAATAGGTTACATAGGTCTCACAACTCACGGACAAACTCGGTAGAGTCTGAGGGATCGGTACGGAGACGTCTGTATTTATCCCCCAGAGGCTACAGAGTTAGGAAAGTTTCACATTTGTTCTTTCTTGTCGTGCGGTCCTATGTCTCAAGTACCAATTGAATTTCTATTCTGTTCCTCTGCAGATGGCGAGAACACGTGCTTCCTCTTCTACCATGTAGCAGTCCGAGCCCCCAGCAGCAGCTCTAGTGGCAGAGCCTCAGGTTGATTTGGAGAAGGAGGTGCCAGCCCCAGCAGTCCCGATGGGCCCAGCTCAGGTCCCAGAGGGGTTCATTGTCACCCTAGTTCTTCAGGACACTCTAGTCCGATTGGTAGGCTTCGTGGAGAGTGTCATTTGAGCCGGTTTGCTTCCAGGAGTTCAGCCAGTGGTGGCTGGTCAGCTGAGTATAGTGGCTCGGGCCGGGAGCGAGATCACTTTTTAGGAGGCGACCAATGTGGGCCGTAGAGTTGAGGTGGTCCTACCACAGTGAGGCGGTCATAGGTCGGATAAGAGGCCTCGTCATGCAGGCAGATACAGTGGTACCTCATCAGGAGGTAGAGATTCTTATGGTAGAGGACGTCCTTCCAGGCCTTTTTAGTTAGCTCTCCAGGTCACTCATGGTACTTAAGGTGGTCATTCAGGCCGACAGGGTCAGCCTCAGTTCCCTCAGCTGTAGCGTTCGTGTAGATGTTATGAGTGTGGTGAATATGGTCACAACAGAAGGGTTTGCTCGAGGTTGAGGGGTGCTCAGCTGCAGCAGACGAGGTCTTGCCATGCTTGTGGTGATCCGAGGCACATTGTCAAATATTGCCCTCGAGTTTATGGAAGCTTCCAGCATCGGAGTTCTCGTGCTATGATTCAGGCACCGTAGGTTCCACAGCCTGCCCAGTCAGCTAGAGGCGGGGGCAGAGGTGTTAGAGGTGGAGGTAGAGGTGTTAGAGGTGGAGTTCAGGTTGCCAGAGGTAGAGGCCAGCCAGCAGCTAGTCTAGGGGCTGAGTCTTCAGGTACCATTCTAATTTGTATTAGAGATACTTCAGTGCTATTTTACCCTTGGTCTACATGTTCGTATGTGTCGTCCTATTTTGCACCCTACCTGGTTATGGCTAGTGATGCCTTGAGTATTCCTATTTATGTATCTACACCGGTGGGTGATTCTATAGTGGTCGACTGAGTTCATCGTTCCTGTGTGGTAGTGTTTGAGGGTCTTGAGACCCGTGTTGATTTATTGCTCTTAGACATGGTGGATTTCGACGTCATATTAGGGGTGAATTGCACGCGACCCATTTCTATCCCGCCGTATCGTATGGCCCCGACAGAGTTGAAGGAGTTAAAGGACCAGTTGCAAGATTTGCTAGAGAAGGGTTTTATCAGGCCTAGTATTTCTCCTTGGGGTGTGCCGGTGTTAGTTGTGCACATGAGGATGTGCATTGATTACCGGCAATTAAACAAAGTGACAGTTAGAACAAGTATCTACTGCCGAGTATTGACGATTTGTTTGACCAGCTTCAGGGTGGGAAGGCATTTTCAAAGATAGACGTGAGATCTGGCTACCATCAGTTAAGGATTAGGGCATCCGATGCCCCTAAGACAGCATTTCACACTCGGTATGGGCATTATGAGTTTTTGGTCATGTCATTCGGGTTGACCAATGCCCCAACAACATTTATGGAGTTGATGAACCGAGTATTCAGGCCTTATTTAGACTTGTTCGTGATAGTCTTTATTGATGATATTCTGGTGTACTCCTGCATCCAGGAGGAGCACGAGCAGCACCTCAGAGCGGTTCTTCAGACTCTGAAGGATAGTCAGTTGTATGCTAAGTTCTCAAAGTGCGAGTTCTGGTTGAGTTCGGTTGCATTTCTGGGTCATGTTGTATTAGCAGAGGGAATTCATGTGGACCCAAAGAAGATTGAGGCAGTCAAGAATTGTCCTCGACCAACTTCAACGACTGAGATTCGAAGTTTCTTGGGGTTAGCAGGTTATTACCGCCGGTTCGTAGAGGGATTTTCATCCATAGCAGCCCTGATGACCAGATTGACCCAGAAGGGTGCCCAGTTCAGGTGGTCAGATGAGTGTGAGGAGAGCTTTCAGAAGCTCAAGACAGCCCTGACTACAGCACCGGTATTTGTTTTGCCCACAGGCTCGGGGCCTTATACAGTTTATTGTGATGCTTCCCGTATTGGGCTTGGTGCGGTATTGATGCAGGATGTCAGAGTCATTGCTTATGCTTCGAGGCAATTGAAGATCCATGAGAAGAACTATCCGGTCCATGATTTAGAGTTGGCAGCCATTATTCATGCCTTGAAGATTTGGAGGCACTACTTATATGGTGTGACGTGTGAGGTGTACACTAATAACAAGAGTCTGCAATACTTGTTCAAGCAAAAGGAGTTGAATTTGAGGCAGATGAGGTGGTTGGAGTTGTTGAAAGATTATGATGTTACTATTTTGGACCACCCGGGGAGAGCTAATGTGGTGGCCGATGCATTGAGTAGGAAGTCCGCCAGCATGGATAGTCTTGCTTATGTTCCGGTCTGCCAGAGACCGCTTGCTTTAGATATTCGGGCTTTGGCCAATCGGCTGGTGAGGTTGGACATTTCTGAGCCTAGCCGAGTGTTAGCTTGCACGGTCGCTCGTTCTTCATTATTGGAGCGTATCCGTGATCGGTAGTTTGATGATCCCCATTTATGTGTCCTGAGAGGCACGATGCAGCGTGGAGGTGCTACAAAGGTGACCTTAGATGATGATGGTGTTTTGAGATTGCAGGGGCGAGTTTATGTTCCCAATGTCGATGGTATTCGAGAGTTGATCTTAGCGGAGGCCCATAGTTCACGTTATTCTATTCACCCGGGTGCCGCGAAGATGTATCAGGACTTGCGGCAGCATTATTGGTGGCGTAGGATGAAGAAAGATATTGTTTCATATGTGGCTCGGTGTTTGAACTGTCAACAGGTCAAGTATGAGCATCTGAGGCCTGGTGGGTTGTTTCAGAGGATTGAGCTTCCCAAGTGGAAGTGGGAGAGGATTACCATGGATTTCGTTACTGGACTCCTGATGACTCGGAAGAAGTTTGATGCTATTTGGATCATTGTTGAAAGACTGACCAAGTCAGTGCATTTCATTCCTATGGCAGTCTCCTATTCATCCGATAGGTTAGCTGAGATTTATATCCGGGAAATTGTTCACCTTTATGGTGTGCCGATATCTATCATTTTAGATTGGGGTATGCAGTTTACCTCGCGCTTCTGGAGGGCAGTTCAGCGAGAGTTGGGCACCTAGATTTAGTTGAGCACAGAGTTCCATCCTCAGACGGACGGCCAGTCCGAGAGGACTATTCAGATATTGGAGGATATGTTTCGAGCCTGTGTCATTGATTTTGGAGGCTCGTGGGACCGATTTTTGCCTTTAGTAGAGTTCGCCTACAGCAACAGCTACCAGTCCAGCATTTAGATGGCTCTATATGAGGCGTTGTATGGTAGGCGATGTCGGTCTCCAGTCGGATGGTTTGAGCCGGGAGAGGCTCGGTTATTGGGTACAGATTTAGTCCAGGAGGCCTTGGATAAGGTCAAGATCATTCAGGACAGGCTTCGTTCGGCTCAGTCTCGGCAAAAGAGTTATGCGGATCGCAAGGTTCGAGATGTAGCTTTCATGGTTGGTGTCACACCTTCTTTTTTGCTATTCCCGCGAGGGCGTAAAGGAGTTTTTCCACTTAAAGAACAATCGAAACGGGATTTATTATGGAATTTCAGAGTCGCCACTTGGGAGATTAATGGTGCCCCAAGTCACCGGTTGAATCCCGAACCGAGGAAATTATGACTCTGTTATCAGTTCGCGAACCAGAAATCCGAGTAATGAATTCTGTTACCCAGAAAAAGGTGTTAGGCATTCCCGGATTCCGTGGTTCTAGCACGGTCGCTCAACTATTGTATTTGCTTTTATCTGATTTCAAAACATGTTCTAATTTATGTGCCCGCTTTTATTTTTATTTTAATAAGAATTACAACGTCGTGAAAATGCGTTTCGAACCACGTCGCACCAGTGCACCCATAGTTGTCAACACATTTCGACTCCGTTGAGATTTGAATTTGGGTCACATAAATGTGCACCCGTATTTAAGAAGGTAAGATTATTAAAAACGTGCCTAAAGAGGCTAGCGTGTTATTATATTTAGGGAAGGCCGTGAAATTCGCTAAATGGCCCATCCCGAATTCTAAATATTTCGTGTAAACATTTATCAAGGGCCCCGCAATTTTTTTTGTTTAGCGAGGCTCATCCCATTTTTATTTTTTAAGGCAAGCCTAAAAGCATTATCATTCTCTATTTTATTTTTTGTCCCTAATAATAGTAAAGGGGAGCCCTAATTATTTACTACTGGACCAAATGGTAGCTTTGCATTACAGTCCAGCAACTGGGCTATAGAATCAACCCAATGGGGAATAAATTGTGCCCAGCTATATTGCAATTGGGACGTTCCCATGCCTGGGCCCATGCAACCTGGACAGCTCATTAAGGCATTGAGGCCTGCTCTTTTGAGCAACGGGCTATTGAATCCAAATCGTTAAAACAGACCAAAATTCACTTCAATTTAAACAAGTAATCAATGAAATTGTTTCAATTTGTTGTACTCATATCCAGATGATAATTAATCCTAACATTGAAATTTAACAACAGAAGCTGTATTTGGCAACAGTATTACTAATGCACACTAACTACCTCTAAACTAATTCAAACTAACATGATCAAATAAGCTAGACTATTGGAATTAACCATTGAAGCTTGAAATTGCATTTTTATTGTTCTACCTAGATCTGAAATAAATCACGAGTCATTTCACGAGATAACTCTACAAACTAATTCACTAATATGCATAGTACTTATATGGATCTGAAGCACAGTAATTTACTCAGTCCTAGTTTAATTATACAAAGCACAAAAGCAAATCATATGATGACTGAGTGTGTCAAGATTATTTCAACACCTGACAATTAGATGAACAAATCGCAGCTAACAGTTCATAGTTCAAATTTAATTACAAACTCAGTTAATGAAACAGAAATTAATTGAACTAAACTATGCCTAAGTAAAAAATATAACAGGTTCAGTAAAATGTCAGTCCATCAGTCCAACTATCACAAATTATAAAGGTTCCAATCACCCAATTCCCTACTACTACTAGTACTATGCAACTAATTTAAATCTACATATCATTGAACAAATTATCATCAAATAAATAGGATCTAAATTTCATTTCTTCAATTGGTCAATACACACGGATTCAGTCCTTCAATCATCAAATGAAGCTGAAAAAGTACTTGGAAGTTGAGATACAAATAGAAGAAGAAGAGGAGGTCATCCACAACAAACAACAAAAATCAATAGCAGCCCAGATTCAGTTCAATAAATCCAGAAATAGCTTGAAACCCAGCACAAATAGAAACCAAATGCACACAGCTTGACCAAACCAATTGAACTTCAAATCAAACTCGAAACTTCAACACACTCAACAAATAGACCCACTAAAACTCGATAAGAGAATCCCAAACTGTTTTGGATTTTAGAGACAATGAATACTGCACTACTGGCTAAAATTGGAAATAGTACAGCAATGAAACAGTAAAATGCTTTTTTTTTTCTTTTTCTGTGGTTCTTTTGTTGCTTTTTTTTTTTGGTTTTGAATGGTAAAATTTAAATCTATATCTGAAACTAGAGAGTTCTTTTGGAGGGAGATTGGATGGCTGAAAATTTTTAAATTTTTAGGGGTGTCTCTAACTTGTAAATGAAGGCATTGGGGTGGCCTTTTATAGGCAACAAATGGGGTAGAATGTTCTAGATGGCACTCATATTTTTTCCCTCTTTTAGTTTCAGGTTTCATCTATTAGACCTTCAATTTTTGCCTTGTTTTCCAAGTTATTGCTTTTATAAAGCTGAAACTTACACTAAAACCCCATTCTAGAAGGCCCTAGGGGTGTTCTTTTACCTATACAATATCTATACTACCCTTATTTTAGTTTTAAAATTACTATTCCTAACAAATCAGCCCTTTTCCATGCCTAAACTACCCCTGAAAACCCCTCGAAATTACTAACCAAGGTCACAATTAACCTACCTATTTGATTGGACTATGGTTGACTGAACCCATTCCCTTTACCCATGATTAGCTATCATCTAAACAAGCTAAACTGAACCTATTAGCTTAATTAAAACTAAACACTAATTACTGACTAAGCTAAGGCTGATACAGGATTAATAGTTAACAAAACAAAACCAAACAATGCCCAAGCAATATCAATAATCAGACTATCAAGACTAAGAAAACAAACTTCAGAACATAATATCAGACTAATGGACTTGAATCATGCGTGAAGGAAATCTAAACAAAACTGGAAAAAACATGTAAGCTAATGTGCCTGAACCTAATTTCAAGAATTCAAATCATAACTAATATTAACGAACGAACAAATTATTATTATGGATTAAAAGAAAAGTAAACAAATAAACAAAAATCCTCATACTGAACATTGATTCAAGCTAATTAACAGAAAAATGAAAAAATGCAACCAAATCCTAAATTGATTAATCGAGAAGAGATAAAAAAGAAAATAATGGAAAGAAAAACCAAGAAAACATTACCTGAGGAGCCTAGACCGGATACTGGAAACTCGATTCGAGCCCCGGAATAACATAATCATTCGTTCTTTGCCAAAACAAATGAAAATTTTATTTCAGGACTCAAATTCAATATTAGACGCAAGAAATTGGCCAAACTCGAACCCAATTGAATTTTAGGGTTCTGCTCGTCATAAGATTTGAAATTCGAGCAGATATAAGGAGATTCGAGAAAACCTGATTGGAGATTAGGGGTGAGGGAATGGTGAAGATGATTTGGTGTTAATTTGGTTGGATTTGGGTGAGTTTGTGTTTTGGCCGGATCTTAGATCTAAAATTCGAGAAAGTCGATGGAGATTTGAGGGATGGAAAGAGGAGGAAGAGAGGATTAAGGGGTGTAATTTTAGGGTTATTTGGGGCATCGCCGCCGGCGGAGGCGATTTTCGGCCGGCGGCGGACGGGCGGAGACGGTGGGGTTTCGGCGGAGCTGGCGGGGGAACAGGAGACGGGAGATGGTACGAGGAGGGTGAGATTATGTCTAGGGTTTGAATTAGTTTTTTAGACATTTTTATTTAATTAACACAATCGAATCATGACCGTTGGATTGGAGAAGATGAAGGGCTCGGATTGAAAGGCGTCAAAACGACGTCGTTTGGTTTATTTAGAAGACGAACCGGGTAAAAGGGGTATTAGGCTAGACGGGTATAGGTGGGTTTGATGGGAATTCTTTGGGCTGGGGTTTAATTAAAGAGAAACCCAATTTGTTTTTAACAAAATAAGACCTTTTCCCATTGTTTTTCTTTTATTTCTTTTATTTATCTTTGTATTTCATTTTGTATTTTATATTTTTTTTTCTTCTGATTTTATAGAAATGCAAGGATTAAAATAAAGTCCTAATATATTTCAAAGTTAAACTAACTAACTCCTAAAATATTTTAAAATCTATTTCGTGACGAATTCACAATTAAACAATTAAAAATGTAAAAAGTTGACTATTTTTTTTTATTTTCTTTATATTTTGTTCTAAAAACAAACTAACCCCTAATTAATCCTAAAATATAAAATTAAGTCTTAAATGAAAAAATGCCAAATGTATTTTTTTTGTATTTTCATATGAATTAAAATGCACAAATAAAATGCAAATAATTAACAAAAATGACACAAAATTCACAAAATTATAAAATACTAAAAAAGATCATTTTATTTGAATTTTTTGGGAATAATTCACTTAGGACAAAAATCACGTGCTCACATTTGGTGAGCGAGTATTGCTCTATGTATCGCATATGAAGGGCGTGATGAGATTTGGGAAGAAGGGCAAGCTTAGCCCTAGGTTCATTGGCCCATTTGAGATTCTTGATCATGTGGGAGCGGTGTCTTACAGACTTGCCTTGCCACCTAGCTTGTCAGCCGTGCATCCAGTGTTTCATGTGTCTATGCTTCGGAGGTATCACGGCGATCCTACCCACGTGTTAGATTTCAGCACTGTCCAGTTAGACAAGGATCTGTCCTACGAGGAGGAGCCGGTAGCTATTCTAGACCGGCGGGTTCGATAGTTGAGGTCAAGGAGTTTTCCTTCAGTGCGTGTCCAGTGGAGAGGTCAGCCTCCTGAGGCATCGACCTAGCAGTCCGATTCTATTATGCGGAGCCGTTATCCTCATCTATTTCCTGACTCAGGTACTTCTTTCTTTTGTCCGTTCGAGGACGAACAGTTGTATTAGAGGTGGAGGATGTGATGACCCAAAGGGTCATCACCCGTTTCCCCATTCATTTCGCGCTTCCGAGGCCTTGAAAACCTCACTTTCATTTGCCTCGATTTGCATGCACAATCCGGGCGTGTAGCCGAAAGGCTTAAATATGAATTCTATGTGAAAAATGATGAATTTTGATATTAATATGGTTAAAGTTGACTTCGGTCAACATTTTTGGTAAACGGACCCGAACCCATTATTTGATGGTCTCGGAGGGTTCGTAGAAAAATATGGGACTTGGGCTCATGCCCGGAATCGAATTCCGAGGTCCCAGGCCCGAGGAATGAATTTTTCCATGAAATTGTTTTCTGAAAATGTTTAAGGAAAAATGAAAATGAAATTTGATCAAAAAGAGATGGTATCGGGCTCGTATTTTGGTTCTGACGCCTGGTAGAAGTATTAAATATGTATTAAGCGCTATCTTTAAAGTTTGGTTGAAAACGGACGTCGTATGACGTGTTTCGGACTATAAGTTCCAAATTTGAAA
>MU721455.1:90720-209644 GCA_026770625.1 Nicotiana glauca | reverse complement strand
TGTTAAATAAGGAAAGAAATCACGTAGGGGCTGAACATGTCAAATAAATAAAATATTTTCAACACAGTACAAGTACACAATAAGTAATAGAGGTTAGGTTCATTGAACCTTAATTAAGGAAAGGTCTATAAGAATCCCATACTAGTGTAATTAAGGTAATGGGATCAAATCAACTTAAGTAGAAAGGTAGGGTCGAAAGTTCAAAGGAAAGTATTTTAACAAGTCCAAGAAACAAAGGAAATCAATACAATAAGGGAAGAATGAATTACAAGAGTGCAATCAGAATTACGGAAAGAGATTTGAAATCAGTCCACAATCAAAGGTTATTTTGAGACGGAAATTTTACCTATAAAGAGTGCATAAACATTAAGCTTGCGAGGCTGGATTTAAGACAAAGAAGAGTGTCATGTAATAAAAAATCAGTGAGTAGAGGACCATAGGAACATGGTAGTCATCTCAGAGAAGAGGGAATATCATATAGCATGTAAAAGGTCAAGTAAAAAGGTCTTATAGAGTTTAGCAAGAGGTTAGAATCGTATGAAGAAACAAAGTTAACACAAAGATTTTGAAACTCAGTCGAGCAGTAGAGGAAACAACTTCAGGAACTCAAATAGGTCCAAAGAGACTAGGGTTTTGAAATCAAAAACGTTCAGAGATAAGAAACAAACAAATCACGTGACAAGTAGCTTCGAAAACTCGAATGAACCCCTAATTCTAGGGTTTTTACAGTTAATCGAATCTAAAGATGAAAACAAGTAAGTCAGGCAAAAAGTATTAATGGAATAAGTTCAGAAATCTCAACAGAACTGAGACCTTTAACACGTACTTCTCGATAGAAAAAATTCATGAAAAACATAATAAAAGAACAATCATGCAAAATACAGTAGAAGAACTCATAAGGAATAGGTAGAAGAAATACAGCAGAAGAAGCACAGTAGAAGAAACATACAAGAATCACAGTAGAGCATGTTAAATATCAAAGAAACCCTAAATCAAAGAAGGTGAAAGGTTTAAAAACAAAGTTTTGAAAGAACCTTTTGAGAAAACGTCTGAGACCTTAAGATAAACATAGATCTAGGACAAATCTAGAGAAATGAGAAGAACCTCAAAAGGCTAGGGTTTCAGAAGAAGCTTAGAAGTGAGAAAATCCTGGAAAACTCGTGGTTCTATGCCGGAGAAGTTAGACTCAGGCCGAACGACCATGATACGTCGGAGTAAAGTCGGAGACGACCATGGAGCCCTGAATCGAAGGAAACCTAGGTAGAGATCTTCAAGGTCAGGCCTTGAACCTTCAGAAAACCGGTGTATAAGAGCACCAGGGGGTGGGTGTAAGATCCCCATAACGTTGGTGGCCACAGATTTCGGTGGATCTCCGGTCTGAAATGGTAAGAGGCGGCTAGGGTTTGAGAACCCTCGCGAGAGTTTGAGAGAGTGGAGGATTTTAGAGGCGGTGGTTGGTGAGAAATGAGGTAGGGTAAAGGGGTCGTTTGAACTAAAAAAGGAAGGGGATGAGGGGAGTCGTTGATTTAAAAGATCGCCGGCTGGGATTAAATGGGTTAAATGGGGACTGGGTTTGGGTATGATAGGAAAGGGTATGGGTCGGGTTATAATAAAATTGGGTTGTTTGATTGGGGGTGTAATTGGGGGTTAAATTGAGGCTACAATTGCAATTGAAATGGCTATGTATTAAATAACCAATTTCTCCCCTTTAATTTATATAAGAATAGTTAAAATAATTTTAAAACAAATTTAATGCACTGAACTAATTAATAATATATAAACATTAATCTAAAAATACTGGGAATAATTTTATACTTGTAAAATGCCATTAATCGTAATATAGGCTATGATTGTAATTTTGTGCAATTTTAGTTTAAAAATATCAGATAAATTTGTAAAAATATGTAAAAAATCACCTTTATTATATATTGGTGTAAATATGAGGATGAAAATAAATTATACACAAAAAGGGTAACTTTAAGAATAATTATGGGATTTTGTACTGCTAAAATAGACAATAAATCGATTTTGCAAATCTTAGAAAATTAGGAAAAAATACCAAAACTCTTGGGCATGCTTATGTATGCATACATATACTATTTTGAGTATATAAAATACGTAGGGAAAAATTGGGTATCAACAGCTGCCCATCTTTACCCAGGAAGGATGAAAAAGTTGTCGGGTAAAGATATGATAACCAATTTTGACCGAGAGAGACGATTTGCAAAAGGTTTTGACCGATCTCTTGTTTCTGAGCTGCCTACATATTCCTGGTTTTACAGGTATCAGTCATATGTAGTTCAGGATACATCGACGGAGTATGCCGATAGAGGTTTTCGAAGAGACGGGTGCAATATTTAGGTTGGGAAGGGTGGTCAGGGACTGATGGGTTGCGAGAACCGGAGCGAGATCGCTCTTGCTGTAATGGTCAGTGCCGGCTGATGTACCTGCAATTGAGTAATACAAGCATATCGTGCAGAATTTAAACGTGATGCAAGTTCCCATTGGACCATGAATGTTGTCTTTGGACAGTTAAGATAACGTCCTCAGACCATGACGTCCTGGGCCATGAAGCGCATAATAAAGGATTCGCAGGCTATGAAATGATTTTCTCGGGCTACGATAATGGTGCCTCCAAACCATGATGCCTTTGAATAATAATGTGCAGAATGTAAAGCGGGGTCCTCGGGCCATGGCATGGCGTTCTCGGGCTATGAAGATGGTGCCTCCGAACAATGATGCCCTTGGATGGTTTGGCGGTATTTTAGCCCATGAAATGCAAGATTTGGCGGTATTTCAGCCGATGTGAAGGATAAATCTAAATGGAGATATTTCAGCCGGCAAAAATTTAAATAAAGCAGGCGATATTTCTGCCGATGTAGAAAAAAATATAAATGGCGATATTTTAGCCGATATATAGATTTAAATAAAGTTGGCGATGTTTCAGTCGATATAGAGATTTAAATAAAGCTGGCGGTGTTTCAGCCGATGTAGAAAAATGTAAATGGCGATATTTCAGCCGGCAGAAATTTAAATAAGGTTGGCGATGTTTCAGCCAATGTAGAAAAATTAAGTGGCGATATTTCAGCCGATATAGAAATTTAAATAAAGTTGGTGATATTTCAGCCGATAAAAAAATTAAATAAATTGGCGATATTTCAGCAGATGTAGAGATTTAAATAAAGTTGGCGATCTTTCAGCAATGCAGATAGAGGTAGAGCTTAACCTCGGAAGGTAGAATGGTAGCCTTATGCAATGTAAAGAAATGCAGGATGGAGGTAGAGCTTAACCTCGGAAGGCAGAATGATATCCTTATGCAATGCAGAGAAATGTAAGAGGGAGACAATGCTTAGTCTCGGAAGGCAGAAAGGTAGCCTTATGCAATGCAAAAAAATGCAGATGGAGACAGTGCTTAGTCTCGTAAGGCTAGAAAGGTAGCCTTATGCAATGCAAAAAATATAGATGGAGACAGTGCTTAGTCTCGGAAGGCAGAAATGTAGCCTTATGCAACGCGAAAAATGCAGATGGAGGTAGAGCTTAATCTCGGAAGGCAGAATGGTAGCCTTATGCAATGCGAAAAATGCAGATGGAGACAGTGCTTGGTCTTGGAAGGCAAAAAAGTAACCTTATGCAAAACAAGAATGCAGATGGAGACAATGCTTAGTCTCGGAAGGCAGAAAAGTAGCCTTATGCAATGCAATAAATAAAGGTGAGGAGTAGCGAAATCTCTTAGCTGGGAGATGATAGCTGATTGTTGATTGCGTCATTGTGGCTACTGGGAATGTCATGTGCGGATAGCATTTGTACATAGGTGATGATTCTGAGAGTTGTATTCCTGAAAAAGCATGAGTATGTAATCGTATCTAATGATTTTATATCTTGGGGTGCCTGCATTCAAAGAAAAATCGTGAATTTTATAAAGGGGGAAGGTTAGTTCGTCTTCCCGTGGACTTCTCATGTCCTACTCGGCTCTTGCTTTCATTGGGGTAGCATCGCTAAACTAAGCAAATTTGATAGTAGCCATGCATGACTTAGCAAAATAATAAAAATATGATGTAAATACATAATAGGTAAAATGGTTTTAGATGAACCGATGATTGCGACACGGTTCAAGATATTGCAACCTCTTTTGCTCCAGAATTTTGAAGGTCCTCCTCAAAATTCTGCCCCAGTTTACTGGGCTGGTGCTTCTGACGGCTGCGCGTGATGATTGGCGAAGATCAGCTTTGGAATTTTAAGAGTCTTCCTCAAAATTCTGCCCCAGTTTCCAGTGTCGGGGGAAATGAAAATTTTATTGAATTGTGACCGAACCCATAAGGCTGCCTACGTATCCCCTCTTAAACGGGAATCAGGTCAGGCGTAGTTCAAATTACATCATAAAGGAATCATAATGGTTACACATAGTATCGTTTTACTGCATCTGAATTGATCAGCTTTGGCCAGACTTCTCCATCCATTTCTGCGAGTATGAGGGTTCCCTCACATAGTATCTCTTCATTGCATCAAATTACATCATAAAGGAATCATAATGGTTACACATAGTATCGCTTCTCCATACACATAGTATCGCTTCACTGCATCAAATTACATCATAAAGGAATCATAATGGTTACACATAGTATCGCTTCACTGCATCTGAATTGATCGGCTTTGGCCAGACTTCTCCATCCATTTCTGCGAGTATGAGGGTTCCCTCACATAGTATCTCTTCATTGCATCAAATTACATCATAAAGGAATCATAATGGTTACACATAGTATCGCTTCTCCATACACATAGTATCGCTTCACTGCATCAAATTACATCATAAAGGAATCATAATGGTTACACATAGTATCGCTTCACTGCATCTGAATTGATCGGCTTTGGCCAGACTTCTCCATCCATTTCTGCGAGTATGAGGGTTCCCCCGGTTAGAACCCGGTGAACCATGTACGAACCTTGCCAATTAGGAGAAAACTTTCCTTTGGTTTCATCTTGGTGTGGAAAAATCTTCTTCAGTACTAACTGTCGTGGCGCGAACTGTCTTAGCCTGACTCTCTTGTTGAAGGCTCTGGTCATTCTGTTCTGATAAAGCTGACCATGGAAAACTGCATTCAATCTTTTTCCATCTATAAGGGCTAATTTCTTATAGCGACTCTTTACCCATTCTGCATCTTCAAGTTCTGCTTCCTGTATAATTCTCATGGAGAGAATCTCTACTTCGGCTGGGATGACTGCCTCGGTGCCATAAACCAACATATAGGGAGTCGCCCCGGTTGATGTACGAACCGTGGTGCGGTACCCCTAACAGAGCAAATGATAGCTTCTCATTCACTGCTTGTGTTTCTCTATCATTTTCCTTAGTATCTTTTTGATGTTCTTGTTGGTTGCTTCTACAGCTCCATTCATCTGACGTCTGTAGGCTGTAGAATTCTTGTGCTTGATCCTGAAGGTTTCATGCATTGCTTTCATCAAGTCGCTGTCGAGATTGGAACCATTATCAGTGATGATTGACTCTGGGATGCCGAACCGGCAAATAATACGGTCGCGAACAAAGTCTGCCACAACCTTCTTGGTTACTGGCTTATATGATGCTGCTTTAACCTATTTGGTGAAGCAATCAATTGCCACTAGAATAAACCTGTGCCCGTTTGATGCGGCCGGCTCGATAGGTCCGATAACATCCATTCCCCAAGCGGCGAACGGCCATGGTGAGCTTGTTGCTTTGAGCTCGTTAAGGGGTACCTTTATCATGTCTGCATGGATCTAGCAATGATGGCATTTCTGAACATACTGCATGCAGTCTGTCTCCATAGTTATCCAGAAATAACCAGCTCGGAGTATTTTCTTGGCTAAGACAAAACCATTCATGTGCGGGCCACAGGTCCCTACATGAACCTCCTCCAATAACCTGGATGCTTCCTTGGCCTCGACACACCTTAGTAATCCCAAATCGGGAGTTTTCCTGTACAGGATTCCTCCGCTGTGAAAGAAGTGATTAGATAACCTCCGCAGTGTGTGCTTTTACGTAGTGTTTGCAAGTTCTGGATACTCTCCCATTTACAGATATTTCTTAATATCATGGAACCATGGTTTTCCGTCCGCTTCTTCCTCGACGCGAGCACAGTAAACAAGGTTGATCCTGGATTTTTATCAGGATAGGATCAATGAAGTTCTTAGTTAGATGTTGAATCATAGATGACAGAGTGGCCAATGCATCAGCGAACTCATTCTGAACTCTGGGGACATGCCGGAATTCTGTCTTTGTAAACCTCTTCCTTAACTCCTGTACATGATACAAGTATGGGAGAATTTTGGAATTCTTGGTTGCCCATTCTTCTCGAACCTGATGTATGAGCAAGTATAAATCCCCGATCACTAGTAACTCCTAAACGTTCATATAAATGGCCAGCTTTAGCCCTAAGATGCAGGCTTCATACTCGGCCATGTTGTTGGTGCACGGGAACCTGAGTTTGGCAGACACCGGATAATGTTGGCCTATTTTTACTACTAGTACTGCTCCTATGCCAACTCCTCTAAAGTTTGCTGCTCCGTCGAAAAATATTCTCCAGCCATCATAGGATTCTGCAATGTCTTCTCCTATGAAAGAAACCTCCTCATCGGGAAAATACGTCTTTAGAAGCTCGTATTCTCCGCCCACGGGGTTTTCGGCAATATGATCGGCTAGTGCTTGTCCTTTGATCGCTTTCTGAGTCACGTAGACAATATCAAACTCACTCAACAGAATTTTCCATTTGGCCAGCTTGCCCATGGGCATGGGCTTCTGGAAGATATACTTTAGCGGATCCATTCTTGATATGAGATACGTGGTATAGGCGCAGAAATAATGCCTCAACTTTTGAGCTACCCAAGTCAAAGCACAACAGGTGCATTCTAGTAGGGAATATCGGGCCTCGTACGGGGTGAACTTGTTGCTGAGATAGTAGATGGCTTGCTCATTTCTCCCCATTTCATCATGTTGTCCCAAAACACAACCAAATGCTCTGTCCAATACTGCAAGGTAGAGCAATAGCGGTCTACCCGATTTGGGCGGAACCAGAACTAGTGGCGTTGATAGGTATTCCTTGATTATGTCGAAGGCTTTTTGAAACTCATCAGTCCATTTAGTGGCGGCGTCCTTTTTTCAACATCTTAAAAATAGGTTCACAAATGACGGTGGACTGGGCTATGAACCGGCTGATGTAGTTGAGTCTCCCCAAGAAACTCATAACCTCTTTCTTGTTCTTTCGAGGTGGTAATTCTTGAATGGCCTTGACCTTCGATGGATCGAAGTCTATTTCCCATCAACTTACGATGAATCCAAGCAATTTTCCGGTTGGAAGCCCGAAAGCGCACTTGGCGGGATTCAGTTTCAGGTTATACCTTCTCAATCTGTTGAAGAACTTTCTTAAATCTCCCATGTCAGTGGCTTTCCTGGATTTGATAAAGACATCATCTACATACACCTCGATCTCTTTGTGTATCATGTCATGGAAAATAGTACTCATGGCCCTCATGTTGGTGGCCCCAGCATTCTTTAATCCAAACGGCATCATCTTGTAATAATACATCCCCTATGGCATAATGAAAACCGTTTTCTCCGCGTCTTCTTTGTCTATGCATATCTGATTATACTTAGCAAAACAATCGACAAATGACTGCAACTCGTGCTTGGCACAGTTGTCAATCAGGATGTGTATGTTCGGAAAGGAAAGTCATCTTTTGGACTGGCTCGGTTGAGGTCCCGGTAGTCGACACAGACTCTGACCTTACCGTCCTTCTTCGGCACTGGCACAATATTGGCTAACCATGTTGGATACTCCACCACCCTGAGGACCTTGGCTTTGACTTGTTTGGTAACTTCTTCTTTGATTTTCAAACTCATGTCTGGCTTGAACTTTCTGAGCTTCTGTTTTACCAGCGGACACGTCGGATCCGTTGATAGTTTGTGAGCTATAATAGATGTACTGAGATCGGTCATATCATCGTATGACTAGGCAAATATGTCCTCATATTCTTTTAAGAACTTCTTGTACTCTTCCTTTTCTAATGGTGACAAGTGAACACAGATGCGCGTTTCCTTGACAATCTCTGTATCCCCCAAGTTGATAACATCAGCTTCGTCCAAGTTACATTTAGGTCTGTTCTCAAAATCCTCAATCTCTTTAATGACCTCCTCTGGTATCTCATCATCTTCCGAGTCTATGTCTGTTTGTTGCGTTATGTCGTCGCATGTCACATTTATCGGTTCATCAAGATAAGTAATAATAATATTATGTAAAGTAAAGTAAATGGCAGAAAAAGAAATAATAAGAGCGAGATTTATATAAAAACTGAATTGCTTCGATAAATGCCAAAAATTATTTTGAACATCAGAGCTCTTTTCAAAAATTTAAAGATAATACTGAAGGGAAATCAACTAATGAAAAAGTAAATGATAATGCATAATGCTTTGTTCAGCCTTGCTACCCCGAAGCTCTCTAGGCCCTGGTGGTTCTGATGGACCAATTGTTGAGGCGCTCTCCTCGGTTCACTACCTGTATGGAAGGGACTTCCTCCCCTTCCTCCTTGAGAATGGCATGACAGTCCATATTGTCATTTTCCAAGAAAATGTTCATCATTGCCGCTAATGCCTCATCTTCCTCTGACCCATATATGATGTCGGCTGGCTAGAAAGTCTGTTCCAGGCGGGGTATTGGGTGCTCCAGTGGATAGTAAGGGTCGCGCCATGGTGGCGACCAGTTCCTGAATTCCTGCCAAGTATATCCATACCCTAACCCGAAAGTGGTGCCATGCTTCTTCAGTTTGATAGGCTTGGTGATTCCCTGGAGGTTCTTGCGAGCCCTTTGCCAGGTTCGTACCTGCTCCAGTTTAGTATACTCTCTATCTTGTTATCCCACCACTTATCTTTGTCCACGGCATTGACTCGCTCAATCTGGTGGTAGGTTTCTCCTCCTAGTTTTCTTCTTCCTTCAATTGCCAAGATGGTTTGACGACTGTATATGGGGTTACTCCCATCACCATGAATAATCACCTCTTGGTTATTCCATTCGAACTTTACTGCCTGGTGCAGGGTTAATGCTACAGCTCCAGCAACGTGGATCCAAGGTCATCCCAGTAGTAAGTTGTACGATGCTGGGATGTCTATTACTTGAAAATCAACATCGAACCAAGTTGGCCCCATTTGTAGACATAAAATGATCTCCCCAATAGTGGACCTTTGGGAACCATCAAAATCTTTGAAGTTGATAGCCCCTTCTTTGATTTCATGTAGACTCTTCCCTAATGTTCTGAGGGTCACCAATGGACAAATGTTGAGGCTGGATCCTCCGTCAATCAAAGTCCTGGTGATGAAATAGTCTTCACATTGCACGGTGATGTGCAACGCTTTGTTGTGTCCTAAACCTTCATGGGGCAACTCATCCTCGTGGAAAGTGATATTATGACTCTCCAATATCTTCCCAACAATATTTGCCATCTCTTCTCCAGTTATATTGCTGGGTACGTATGCCTTCCTCAGTATCTTCATTAGGGCATTCTTGTGTGCCTCGGAGCTCTGCAACAGAGCTAGAATGGAGATCTGCGCTGGTGTTTTATTTAATTGATCAACAACTGAGTATTCTTTCACCTGTATCTTCCGCCAGAGATCATCAGGTCCTATTTCAATAGGCCGTCTAGAGGCCTGCTTACTTGATTCAACTAAATGCTCCGGAGTATAAATTCTGCCAGTCCTGGTCATACCCTGTGCTGCGATTGCTTCTCCAAACTTAGTTTTTCCCTTCCTCCTTGCCCCGGTGGTATAATCCCAAGGAATGGCATGTGTCTGGAATGGCATTACTGCTAACATCGCTACAGGAATGGGCACTCTCGTTTTGGGTGGCAACACAGCAACTTCAAATGGTACCTTTGGAGACCCAAACTCTACCTCAATCGACTCTGCGGTCCTTTTGGATGACGGTGTTTCAAACTCGAGAGGCACAGACATGTTTACTTTAGCATCCCTATAGGGCTGGATCTGGACTACAAATGGATTCAATGTGACAATTGGTTTCTTGGGCTCGTCACCTTCGGCAATTAATCCAATTTACCCCTTGGGGTCCCAATCATCTTCTACCTCAATCATGTGCACACCACCACCCTTATGATCAGGCAAAGGATTGTTTCAAACATTAGGAGCAGGTTCTTTGGCCACGATGATTTTGTTGTCAATTAGAGCTTGGAGTTTTTCTTTTAGAGATCGGCACTCATCAATGGTATGCCCTTTCATGACGGAATAGTACGCACAGATTTTATTTGGATTGATCCACTGGGAAGGATTTTCTGGAGTTATGGCAGGGATTGGGGTGACGTAACCGACTGCTTTGAGTCTTTCATATTATTGGTCGATTGGCCGATGGCAGTGTATTGCTTGGGAGGTCTACGGTTGAAGTTAGGGCATGGCTTGGGGAAGTTTTGGCGGGCAGGAGGTGATTGGTAGTGACTATTATAGGCTTGGTAGACGGGTGCAGGTTGGGAATATTTTGGTGAAGTAAGTTGGTATGCGATGGATGGAGATGGTTGGTAAGCGGGTGATAGAATTTGGTAAGAGGGATGAGGTGCTTGGTAATTGGGAATAGGCTGGTATGTGAGAGGGGGTACTGGGTAGGCTTGGTATTTTACTGGAGACTTGGTTCTTTGTGCAACCATTACGGCACTCACGTCCTTTATCTTGGATGTGCCACCAAATTGTAGGGCTTTGTTGGTGGCCTGCAGTGCCTCGAAATTAGTGACCATACCGCTCTTAATGCCTTCCCCAATCCTTTCTCCTAGCTTGATGATATCGGAGAATTTCTGGCCATCTATCAACATTAACCTCTCATAATACTGTGGACCCTGAGCTCGGACAAAAAATCGGTTCATCTGTTCTTCCTCTAAGGCTGGTCTGACCTTAGCAGCCTCGGATCTCCATCGAGTAGCATACTCACGGAATGTCTCAGTGGGTTTCTATTTCAGATTCTGGATGTAGAAGATATCTGGTGCATTCTCTATATTGAACCTGAACCTGTCCATGAAATCGGACGCCATTCCAACCCAACTCTTCCACTTCTTGGGATCTTGGCTAATGTACCAAGATAGCGCATCGCCTTTCAAACTTCTCATGAAGAGTTTCATGAGGATCTTCTCATCTCTTCCTACGCCGACCAGTTTATCACAATATGTCCTCTGATGGACCCTAGGATCCCCCGAGCCATCAAACATTTCGAACTTGGGAGGTTTGTACCCCTCCGGGAGTTCAACATCTAGCTGAATGCAAAGATCCTCATAATTTAGCTCTTCAATGCATTTGCTTCCTTCAATGCCCTGGACTCGGCTAGTCAATTTCTTGAGCTCGACTGCCAGGTTCTTGATGAGAGAATCTTTGTCATCAGATTCTGGTGTGTTTGTAATGGGTTGAGTGTATTGTGGCATGGTTTCCACATAGATGGGAGTATGGTGGGGATGATCACTTGATAGTTCAGGGATGAGGAGTGCAGTGTTGTTGTGACATGTGTTGCAATTTTGATGAGTAGTGGGTTGTTTCTATGGCTTCGGGATGTTCTGTGGCGGTATGGGGTGTTGAGCATTGGGAAAGTTGACGTCTGGAGTAGTGAGGGAGAATGACAGACTTGCCAAGTTTCGAACTTGGTCTAGTTCTTCTTGAAATTTCAATAACTTTTGTTCGAGCTAAACGGCACTTTCTTTGGATACCTGAACACCCTGAGGAACCTCTACCCTTTCAGCTGAGTCATCCTTTCTGATGTTGTTCACGTTTTCCATTTTGGCTTTGTTCTTGCTTTTGATAGGACTTGGAGGAGGAGGAGGTGGAGGGCCCTTAAATTTTGTGGAGTAGGATGACGATGCCAGAATGCACGAACTAACCTTTTGGGTGGGGAAAAAACATAAAAGTAAAAACAAAAAGGTAGCAAGTTAGTGCGGATTCTGAGAAAAATATTGCAATATTAAACACATAGTACAAGAATATAAATCATGTCCTAAATTGGGTGCCTCATTGTGCCTGAGGTAGGCCTAGCGACAAGTTGATTTGGAGAACTTATAATGCTAAATGCCTTATTTTATTGATAAAAATAAGACGAATCCCAAAACGACACTAAAATTGCATAAAGTAAAATATCACTAATTACCATTGGCCTTATTAAATTTCAAAGCGAAAAAGAAAAGAAACTCCTAACTATTTGGTCCCAGAAGGACCTTCCCCAGATTCGACATCTTTGGCTCCATCGAACAGCGTCACCAGCTCACACAATCCCAGCAACAGATAAGCTGATCTATCACTGTCCCAGAATAATGTCGCAGCCTCTATGATTCTATTGTCTAGCTGAATTTCCAAAAGAGAGGGTAAGTTTCCCAAATATTTGCGGACAAGAGTCCGGTCACTGGAATGAAGGTCCTCTCACCATCTTAGCAACCTTGGGTGAATATTGGTTACCATGCCGAATCTGGGGATTTCGTGCCTCATTTCCTGCAAAACAAAGTGTTAGTCCCTCACCCCCACCGGACTCGACTATTTAAATCAATAATTGGCATAAACAACATTTAGTTCTCCAAATAAATGCATAGAGTATGGTGTTGTCCGTTTGGGTCCCAGGGGAACCCAGTGGACTTTGGATAAGGCTATCTTAAAGAGTCATTGTGTGGATAGCATAACTGACTCGACTAGGTTTGACATTGATGCATGTACAGTTAAATAGAATAAGGTTTCTATGGGGTGCTAGACCGGTACTCTTGAGAGGACAACTCAAGATGGAAAGAAGCGGAACCGTCGACTGCACCGCTGATCGACTAGTTTTACCACAAATATGCCTTTTCCAAAATTTAGGGGGTAATAATATTGGAAGAGCGCAATCACTCATCAAGCATTGCTACGGTATTTGTTTGGCACAAGTGGAATATGATGTTGAATAATGCAATTACAAGAATGAAACAAATTATCACGTATTTTCACGTTCATAATGATTACAATAGTTGCTCAAAATTACAACGGTATTGAAGGAAATCAGTAAATGAAAGTGTTAAAGGAAAAAGAAACAAAAAAGACAAGTCAGTTTCGAATAAAGGCATTAAACAATGCAATAAAGAAAACAGTAAATTCACATATAACATGCAGTGGTAGAAGCCTGAAGACATCCCCAGCAGAGTCGCCATGCTGTCGACGCCCCCTTTTTCTCTAGAGCGAGATCAGGTTTACGACATTCGGGAGGACAACTCTATTCCCGTTTGGGAATTGGGTTTTTAGGATTGAAGAGTCTCCACCTAATGATTAAGTATATTAGGACACTAAGGGTTTTGAATTTGAAAACCAGAGTTCGGGTAAGGGCTAGACATTATCTCGAGGGGAAGGTGTTAGGCACCCCTCAAGATCCACTAGTGTGGTTCTCGGCTATGCTATGTTGTGACTTTAAATGCAAACAACAAGTAGACAAACAAGAATTACATATACAAAAAGGGATTTTCACATAATGGTTGCAAGGGATTAAGGAAGTTAAAGAAACTGAATTTTGATAGAGGAAACAGTTTTAAAATGTTGAATAAAAGAGTAAAAAGAGAAATTTTTACATAGTTGCTACAAGTTAAAAGCAGTTTAAAAACTGAAGCTTGGAAAAAAATAAAAAGGACAAATAAGGGAAGGGGTCCTAGGTTTATACATAATATGGATCACCCCACACAACACCCTGTAACCGTTTATACACGTGGTGTTATCGCATGGTAATCATATCCATATCTACCATTTCCCACCCCGTTAAGGTATTAAGCACGAAATGGTATCGTTACCTATAGCATGCTATTACCCGTCCCAATACTATCAGTCCCGGAGGCATTTAGGACTACTAATCCTAAAGGGAGGAAGCTTGTCTTTTAGAGGTTTAAAAGGATAAAATTCTAGGGCGTCAATCAAAACACATAATCCAATTAATGGGGGGATAAAATAATTAAAGGCTCAAGCAGGCCTCCTCAAATCACAGAAATCATGCAGTTTAGCACGTCTTACATATACTGATTAGGTTTGAATTAAACTTAACGTTAGGCGGGCTGGTTCATTACATATTTTCAGACAAGAAAGTCCGCATTAGGCTAGCTTGGTTATAACTTATCGAAGACTTATGCGGTTAATTAACTACATACTGGCTTGCCTAAGTGATAACCTATAGGCATGGCATCTACTGGTTTCAGAAATAAAGAAGTAAACTGATTACAGAAAGTTGCCAATTTAATAGAATGATACGAGTTCTGCAGTTGGTTACTACTGACAGACTAATCTTAAAACGAGTGATTCAAATTTGGTTGATAGTTCCTGTAGGCGTGCTTTCTAGTGTCGTTAATTTTAAACACTTTTTACAGGCGTAGCAGGAGTGCAGAAATCCTACGAGCATGGTATCTAGGATGCAATTGATTATTATTTGACCTATAACTGTTTGCCTAATGATAGATGCAAAAATGCAGAACCTTAAAGACATGGTCTCTATATGAAGAATTCTTATGAGCAGGATATCTATATGATATATAGAGTTCTTATAAGCATGGTTTCTTCATATGATAGTACAGAATTCCTATGAGCATGATATTCTATGTACATAATTACTATGAGCATGATTTCTATATATGAAAGTGTAGAATTCCTATGAGCATGATTTCTATATATGAACGTGTAGAAATTCAAAGAAAACTCTTATAGGCAGGATATCTACACTTAAGCATGCATAAATAACCGTCCCTTTTTTACTAAAACCCCATAAGTTATTATAAATTTATTACAGACCAAAGGAATCAAACAGAAAATAAAATTACATCAGACCTTTTAAGCTATATCCAAGGAGCCTAATTCAGACCCGAAGTCTAACAATATGATATGAACCAACTGCCGGGATCAGGTTCCAAAGCTTTTTTCTTATCTGGAGTGTGTCAAAGTTCCAAGGAGTTTCAAGAACTCCAAGCAATGCTTACACCCAGATATCATTACAGAGCTGAATTAAAGTGCAGTGTGGAAGGGCCAACCCTCCAATATCCAAGTTCAGAAGGAACTCAAGGTCCCAAGGCAAGGCTCATTGGAGGGGGGCAGAACTTAGAATCTAGGAACAAGTGTAAGTGCAATAGATGGAATTAAGGGATGTCAAGGTAGGCTGGTGGTCATGCCCATCAACATAGAATGCTGGCACACCCCTGAATAGCCTACTAGCCAAACATTGGAGAGTGAGGACCTATTGAAGGTCAAGCCATGACCTGGGCAATAATTAGGACACTGTCAGGCCAAGGTTTTAACTCAGCATATAGAAGGGATTAGGGGTAGGGATTCATATGGGAACAGAAGCAAAGAAGGAAAAATATTTAGCCTAAGTTAAAGAACATGAACGGCAAATCACACAAAAGAATGAAAATACATAATAAACACTTAGGGATGAGGCAAAAGTTTAAATAAAAGACATACCAGTTTCAGAAAGAGACAAGCAAAAAGAGAGTAGAAGTCTTGCAAAGAAGCCACAGTACAAACAGTGAGAGCGAATACTTTTTGTGTGAGTGTGAGTTCAGAAAAGACTTGAGTGTTGGGTTTTATTTTTGGCAATGAAAAAGCAGGTATTTATAGGGTGAGAAACAGGCAAAAAATAAGATTCAGACATAATTAAGGAATATGTGTTCATTAAAAATCAAATTAGTATCAAAGACTTCCTTTAATTAAGGAATTAAATCAAACGGTAGCATGCAAGTGTTAAATAAGGAAAGAAATCACGTAGGGGCTGAACATGTCAAATAAATAAAATATTTTCAACACAGTACAAGTACACAATAAGTAATAGAGGTTAGATTCATTAAACCTTAATTAAGGAAAGGTCTGTAAGAATCCCATACTAGTGTAATTAAGGTAATGGGATCAAATCAACTTAAGTAGAAAGGTAGGGTCAAAAGTTCAAAGGAAAGTATTTCAACAAGTCCAAGAAACAAGGAAAATCAATACAATAAGGAAAGAATGAATTACAAGAGTGCAATCAGAATTACACAAAGAGATTTGAAATCAGTCCACAATCAAAGGTTATTTTGAGAGGGAAATTTAACCTATAAAGAGTGCATAAACATTAAGCATGCGAGGCTGGATTTAAGACAAACAAGAGTGTCATGCAATAAAAAATTAGTGAGTAGAGGACTATAGGAACATGGTAGTCATCTCAGAGAAGAGGGAATATCAGATAGCATGCACAAGGTCAAGTAAAAAGACCTTATAGAGTTTAGCAAGAGGTTAGAATCGTATGAAGAAACAAAGTTGACACAAAGATTTTGAAACTCAGTCAGGCAGTAGAGGAAACAACTTCAGGAACTCAAATAGGTCCAAAGAGACTAGGGTTTTGAAATCAAACACGTTCAGAGATAAGAAACAAACAAATCACGTAACAAGTTGCCTCAAAAACTCTAATGAACCCCAAATTCTAAGGTTTTTACCATTAATCGAATCTAGAGATGAAAACAAGTAAGTGAGGCAAAAAATATTAACGGAATAAGTTCCGAAATCTCAATGGAACTGAGACCTTTAACATGTACTTCCCGGTAGAAGAAATTCATTAAAAATATAATAAAAGAAAAATCATGCAAAATACAGTAGAAGAACTCATAAGGACAAGGTAGAAGTAACACATAAGGATCACAGTAGAAGAAACATACAAGAATCACAGTAGAGCATGTTAAAAATCAAAGAAACCCTAAATCAAAGAAGGTGAAAGGCTTAAAAATAAAGTTTTGAAAGAACCTTTTGAGAAAATGTCTGAGACCTTAAGATAAGCACAAATCTAGGACAGATCTAGAGAAATCAGAAGAACCTCGAGAGGTTAGGGTTTCAGAAGAAACCTAGAAGTGAGAAAGGCCTGTAAAACTCGTGGATCTAAGCCGGAGAAGTTAGACTCAGGCTCGAACGGCCATGATACGCCGGAGTAATGCCGGAGACGACCATGGAACCCTGAATCGAAGAAAACCTGTGTAGAGATCTTCAAGTTCAGGCCTTGAACCTTTAGAAAACCAGTGTATAAGAGCACCAGGGGTGGGTGTAAGATTCCCATAGCTTTGGTGGCCATAGATTCCGGTGGATCTCCGGTCTGAGACGGCAAGAGGCGGATAGGGTTTGAGAACCCTCACAAGAGTTTAAGAGAATGAAGGGTTTTAGAGGCGGCGGTTAGTGAGAAATGAGGTAGGGTAAAGGGGTCGTTTGAACTAAAAAGGAAGGGGATGAGGGGAGTCGTTGATCTAAAAGATCGACGGCTGGGATTAAATGGGTTAAATGGGGATCGAGTTTGGTTATGATAGGAAAGGGTATAGGTCTGGTTATAATAAAATTGGGTTGTTTGATTAGGGGTGTAATTGGGGGTTAAATTGAGGCTACAATTGCAATTGAAATGGCTATGTATTAAATAATCAATTTCTCCCCTTTAATTTATATAAGAATAGTTAAAATAATTTTAAAATAAATTAAAAGCACTGAACTAATTAATAATATATAATCATTAATCTAAAAATTTTGGGAATAATTTTATACTTGTAAAATGCCATTAATCGTAATATAGGCTATGATTGCAATTTTGTGCAATTCTAGTTTAAAAATATCAGATAAATTTGTAAAAATATGCAAAAAATCACCTTTATTATATTTTGGTGTAAATATGAGGATGAAAATAAATTATACACAAAAAGGGTAACTTTAAGAATAATTATGGGATTTTGTACTGCTAAAATAGACAATAAATCGATTTTGCAAATCTTAGAAATTAGGGAAAAATACCAAAACTCTTGGGCATGCTTATGTATGCATACATATACTATTTTGAGAGTTTTTTGAGTATATAAAATATATAGGAAAAAATTATGTATCAACAAGGAGGGGATTAAATTCCTTAAAGAAACACTGTGAATTCAGTGGGCTCGAATTAATTTCTATTTTATTTATATTTACGTTTATATGTTAATATTTTTTTTTCAGAATTATTATTTACAAATACAGGATAATAACCGAGGAACCAACAGTTTTGTTTTTGTAAAAGGCCAAATGCCGATTTCAAATAGCGTTTTCGACTTATTTTCCAAAAATAATTGTAACGACCCGATACTCTATTCAGTCCCAAGTATTAGTGTTTTACTATTGGAAATAAATATAACTCTTAGCTTAACCAGATTTTCAGAATCTCTCGGGCCTTATTTGATGAGTTATGTGCATTGGTTGTGAATTTGAAATAAACTTTATATTTCATAAGTAATTGAAGTTTATAAGTCAGTGTTAAGACGATGAAAAAAAATGAGGGCCTACTTAAGTAAGGCGAAAAGCAAGCAGCGAAGTGCTCTCCTTTTTTACATGAAGCGCCAATTAATACAAGAAAAATTAAAATATTAAATTTGTACGTATAAATGACCAGAAACTAAATAGCAATAGCATATTAGCAAATTAAATATTTCAGTTCAAAGCTCAATAAATAGTAGATTCGAAAATAAAAATGAAGGAACATCCATTTTTATTCAAGATTTTCAAATTTATAGAGGAAGCAAAAAAAAATTATAGGTATGGAGAAAGAAAAAAGGTGAGGAAAAAAAGAGGAGAAGACAGAGAAATCAATGTCTCAAGAAAGAAGAAGCACAAGATGAAAGAAGAAAGTGGAAGAAAGAAAGAGGAATGAAGAAAAAAGTATGTGGTCGAACAAGAAGAAAGAAAAAGAAAGAAGAAGAAAAGAGATGAAGAAGAAATGAGAATGTATTGGTCGAAGAAGAACGTTGCTGCGTTTGCTACGCTCGAAAAGAAATCTGAACCCTAAATTCAGCTGTTATTTTTTTGCTTTTAAGTCACTGCCTCATTTTTTTCCCCCAAAATGGCGTCAACAGTAGCGTAGCCATCTGTATAGAGTAAAATCGGTTCATATCAAATGCTCGTGTAATAGAGTGACATATGTAATAAGAGACAAATGGAAAGCAAAACAGGTGGAAGTCAAGACCAAAGGCAGCAGTCTTGGCTGGTATCGGGAAGCCCCCGAAGGGAATGTTGCTCATGAAGACAAATGAATAATTGTCACCCGATAGCATTTAATGAAGAATATTCTGCAGTATTAAATACGTAATCCGTTATATAGTCAAACCTCTCTATAACAACATCATTTGTTCCGAACTTTTTTGGCTTTTAAAGTAAATGGTTGTTATACACCTATAACAACATTTGGCGTTTGAATATATTTTGAGAGACATAGAAAACAATTATCCAAAAAAGTTTTTTTTCTTTTTTAATATTAAATATTTTAAGGTAAAAAATATTTAAATTCAAAATATCAAAAGATATGAATATTTCACAAATTAAATGCTAAAGAAATCTAGTACATTATCAAAAAATTCATAACTAAACGTAGAAACATTTAAACTCTAAGGCACACAATAAAATCTTTTAAGATTGATGGAAGAACTCCATAATTATAGCTTGTTTCATGAATTCAAGTCTCTTACTAGTGATGTAACGCTTGAATCGCCGAAGATTTGCATCCAAACTTTCAGGAAAAAGATATTCAATTGATTAAAATATTTAGAATTATTATTAGTAATAATTTGAAAAAATCTACATGGCTGTTATAGAGGGGTAATTTTATAAAGAGTACTGTCATAAAGATGGATGTTGCTACTATAGGTAGAAAGTTATTATAGAGAGGTAAATTATAACATAAAAAATCGGTTCCCAAAAAAGCTAGGCTTTATGGTGAATGGATATTATATAGGGATGCTGTTATAGAGAGGTCTGACTGTAGATAATATGGCATTCATAGCATGTTGTTACACATTCTTCAATGGTCCCCATAGTTATCATTTAAGAGGGGCTTGATCCTAGGACCCTGTTCTTTAAGGTTCTACTATAAGTAAGGATTCCAACAACCAACCATTGTAAGGCCACAAATTTTCTGACAAACTTATGCTATATAATGTTCAAAGCTCACTAACACTTTATTTTCTTGCTTCTTAATATTGTTATTACTGCCTTTGGAAGCTCTGCTCCTGGAACCAAGATATCTACTGTCTTATCTCGATTTCAATGCTAAGTCTTACATTCTTATTTAATTTATTTATCATTTTGGGATTAATAAAGCTGTTATAGAATGGCAATGTTATGTCTTACTATTTTACTTTTCAGTTCAGGACCTATTTACTGGCTATCATTTTTACTTTGCATCTTTCTTCTGGAATTATATTGTTCCTATTTTTCCGATGATTTCTGTGGTGATACGAATATTGTCTCCTTTTATCTTTTTGTTTTCTTGAGCTGAGCGTCTGTCGGAAATAGCCTCTCTACTCCTTCAGGGTAGGGGTAAGGTCTACGGACACACTATCCTCCCCAGACCCCGTTAGTGGGATTTTACTGGGTTGCTATTGTTGTTTTGGGATCAAATCAATTTGCTTGTCTATAAACCACATATAAATTCAACTGTACTATTTTATGGGTAAATAGTTTGGCGCCCACCGTGGGGCTTAGACAATTGCGTAATTGAGTTGATCCTTGCATCTATTACTAACCTGTTTGATTCTTTGCTATTAGTAGAAAATTATAAAAATGGCTGATAACGATGTAAACATCGCACACGACGTTGAGGCCCAAGGAAATCACCCTCAACGCGAAGACTTGATCAATGATACCCGCAACGAGGGGGATGAGGCCACGACGGTCCATAGCTGTCAATATTTACGATATGTTCGAGAGGCAACTCTTGATGATTCTGAGGATGAGCACATCACTGAAACAGTAAGAATCCTAAAGGAGCAACAAAAGGCTATTATAAGTCACCTGTCACAACAAGATCAGGCCAGGACAAAGTTGAGGCAGGCATTGTCGGGTGCTTCCAACAATGCGAATGGATGAGGTCCAGTTCCTTCCACTGCTCCCGCATACCAAACAACTTAGAGGGTTGACAATAATACCCTAAAGGGCGAAGTCGGCTTCGACAGGGATATGGGGAACGATAGCGAATCAGGTAACAACAATGAGAATGATACCTTTAAAATCAAATTCATGCAGCTTATGAGGAAAATAAATGCCGAATGGATCAAATTCAAGGGTGTACCTCCAGTATTAAAACGACTGAATTTAAAGAAATACACCCAGTTATCGTTCAAACCAAGCATGGTAAAAGAGTTGATCACTAAACGGTTCAAGATGCCATAAGTGCCAAAATATGATAGGATTTTGGATTCTTAGGAGCACGTCACCACCAACACAATGGAGGTAAAAGGGAACGATTTAGCTCCACACGATATTGAGCTAGTCTTACTGAAGAAATTCGGGGAGACCCTTACGAAAGGGACTCTAAAATGGTACTCGCTTTTACCTGAGCACTCAATATATTCCATCAACATGCTCACGGATTCATTTATCAAGGCACATGCTAGGGCCAGGAAGGTACATGCTCGAAAAGCCGACATATTCAGGATTGCACAAGAATAATCTGAATTGTTACCGGTCGTACCAGACGAATGGGCAGCTGAATCATTTACTAAAGGGTTGAATCTGAGATGTTTCGTCACTTGCCAGAAATAGAAAGAAAGTCTGATCGAATTCAAAACAACAACACGGGTGGATGTTCACAACCAGTACGAGTCAAAGATAAGAATTGAGGATGACCAGCTCGATTTCCTGGTATCAAACAAGGGTCGGGACTGGGAGAAGAATAAGGATAAATCGAAGGACGATTTCAACACAGATCGAAGGTCCTCTAGATGTCAGTTTTTGCTCTATGAAAAGCCGAAGGACTCGGCAGAGGTTTCTGGTTGGTGGATAGATTCGCTACCGATAGGAGAGTCGATCGCAGTCGGAATAGCAGATCATTGTAGGACAAAGAGGTACTAGACCCCTGATACTATGGCTACCCTAGGTTATCCAAATAAACCTTCCACGTGAGTGTGGTGGAATTACTGTCGGCTATAAGGAAAATTAAGGAAGCACGATTCCGAAGCCAATGACATCTGATCCCATTTAGAGTGATCCTAATTTATGGTGCGGGTACCATGGGACTAATGGCTACCAGACTGGGAACTGCCAACATCTGTGCGATGAGGGGGAGATATTGTTGAAACGTCCTCCTCGATGACAGTAATAGAGCCTTACGGAAGACCTGAATTCAATAAAATGAGACGTTATCCAGTTTTCTTATATGTGAGATAAAGAACAAGATAAACGCAAGAATCAACTTACCATGATTTTTGGCCTTCCACCCATATTTGAGGGCCAGTTCTTTCCACCGGCGGGTCTCAAGCGTGGTAACATCCAAAATGTTCTGGACCCACTGATCCAAAACTTCAACCCTTGGTGGCGTCTACCAAGTTGCTGAAATAATGGAAAAAGTAGGATCATCGATAGAACAAAGGATAGGAATTGAAGTTATGTGTATGATTCTATGATTCAGAAAAGGATGAAGTTGTGGCCGGGATAATGTCTCTGGCGGCAAATACAATGAACCGCTCCATCCAACCATGGTTATTGTCTTCATCCATGTTGGTGAGAAAAGCATGATGACCACGTTTGCTAAACTTTATCATTCCCCCATGGAAAATCTTGGAGGAATAAAGGTTTATCAATCAATCTAGGGAGAATTCTTCCCCCGTCTCCTCGCATAACAGCCGAAGAGAAGCTATAGTCCGCAACACAGAAGGGCTCAACTAAGCTAAGCAGAATTGATAGCAGAGGCAGTTCTAAGATTATGGAGTCAAGTCCTCGCTTAATGAAAATGGGCCCAAAGTAAAGGGATACGTGTAAACATATGTAAAACCCTTCCTGGGGAAGGTTACCCGCTTCGCTAGGTCAAGAGCGATGATGTTCAAGTTATTGCAGCCACACTTTTCCTTAATAGAGGGGATGCCAGAAGGACGGATAGAAGAAGGGTATACACCAACAACCCATGCTCAGAAGTTAGCAGAAGTGGTGCTCACCGTAGGAGGAGCAACAACATTAGCGCTTTCTTTGTTCTTCGAAGAACAAGAGTTTCTCGAAGAGGATGTCGTAATTAGCACAAGGAAGTAAGGGTTTCTCTGAAGAAAGAAGTTAAAAGTAAGAGAGAGTGGAGTAAATAATGTTTGAGCGAGTTCAAAAAATTATAAAGTGTAAGAGAAAAAGATAGAAGCGTATAAGTAAAGGAGTAAGCGGCTAAAATCGTGGCCATGATTACCTCGAGAACCGGCAAAAGTACTGATTCGGGGCATTAAATATGGAGAGACGTGCGTCTAATCAAGCTTCAGAAACTTTTCAGAGGGAGTCAGTAAATTTTCCGCCAAGAACGATATCTTTACCAATTTCCCCAAGACACAAGGATGTGTCACCAAAAAGCAGGGGGGACTATCCGTATTGATTAAAATCAGTTCATATTAAATGCTCATATAATAGAGTGGAACTTGGAACCACACATAGATAGAAAGCGAGACATATGGAAGTCAAGACTGGGGGCAGCAGTCTCAGCTGGCACCGGGAAGCTCCCGAAGAGAATGTTGCTCATGAAGACAAATGGATACCTATCACCCGATAAAATTCAATGAAGAATATTCTACAGTATTAAATACATAATCTATTATAAAGAATATGGCATTCATACCATGTTGTTACACATTCTTCAATCGCCTCCATAATTATCATTGAAGATGGGTTTGATCATAGGACCTTGTTCCCTAGGTGTCACTATAAATAAGGATTCTAACAACCATTGTAAGAACACGAATTTTCTGACAAACTTATGCTATATACTATTCAAAGCTCAATAATACTTTATTTTTTTCTTCTTAATATCATTATTACTGCCTTCGAAAGCTTTGCTCCTAGAACCAAGCTCTCTACTGTCTTATCTTGATTTCAACATTGTCTTACATTTTTATTTAATTTATTTATCATTTCGGGATCAAATCAATTTGGTTGTCAATAAACCACATATAAATTAAATTGTACTATTTTACGGGTGAACACCACCTTATGCCAAGGGTGTCAAGCGCACATTCTTTGCCGAAAAATTATAATGAGTGTATAAATTAAATGCAATTTTATATTGTTATATATTATATTTCGAACACCCTTAATACAGTCGAGTGTGGCAGTCCAACGTTTTAGGGTGTTCAAAGTGATGAGTTATTCACAGGTTCAAAGTTTAGCTGATTTTATTTGCCAAAACTAAACGGAGACCACTATGTGTGGTCTGTTTGATTCTTGTACAATCTAAAAAATTCTAATAAATAGCTCTTAAATCTTAAAATTTGTGTAGAAATAAAGAATTAATCTTAAAAGTCAAGTACTACAAAAGATTTCATCAACAAAAGCTCGCTACAAGTGTCACGATCCAGATTTCCCACCATCGAGAGTCATGATGGCGCCTACTAGTGAAAGCTAGGCAAACCAACCAAAAAAACTATTTGCATTGTTTCCATTTTTAATCCGATAACAGTTAAGAACCAACAATTAGATATCAACATAATTGAATAAGTGGAAGGTTGTATTGTAAAGTTGTAATAATACTGCTAATACCAATCCATAACAAATCTACCCAAGACTGGTGTCACAACTTCACAGACTGTCTAGTAGTACTACAATTAAAGGTCTGAAATAAATAAATACAACAATTTCTCTGGAAATACATGAAAGAAACAGGAATAGTAGATAGAAGGAGATGCCAAGGCATGCAGACACCTGCAGGACTACCTCGGGTCGCGTGATAAACAAGAAACAACAATCTCACTGCGGTCCGAAATATACAACACTGGGATCTGCACAAAAGAGTGCAGGGTGTATTATCAGCATAACCGACCCCATGTGTTGGTAAGTGCCTAGCCTAATCTCGGCGAAGTACTGACGAGGCTAGGACCAGACTACCAAATAAACCTGTGCAGTTATATCATATACAGCAAAAATGAAAGCAAATAATTACGACTAAAGTTGGGTGGGGGAAACATGCTGCGAGGAGTAATTATAACAACAGAACAACAATAGAGATATGTAAGGAATGCTATAAATCAATTACCAGCAAATATAAGGAAATAAGAAGAACAAGTACACATGTAATACCGTTGCAGGCATGCAATCCGACCCCATCTCATATAGTACCGTTGTAGGCGTGCAACCCGCTCCCATTTCATATTGTACCGTTGTAGGAGTGTAACTCGCTCCCATTTCATATATTACCATTGCAGGCGTGCAACCCGCTCCCATTTCATATAATTATTGTTGCAGGCGTGCAACCCACTCCTATTTTATATAATTACCATTGCAGGCGTGCAACCAGCTCCCATTTCATATATTTTCATTGCAGACGTGTAACCCGTTCCCATTTCATATGTTACCATTGCAGGCGTGCAACTCGCTCCCATTTCATAAGCTACCGTTGCAGGCGTGCAACCCGCTTCCATTTCATATATTTTTGTTGTTGCGTGCAACCCGCTCTCGTTTCATATATTTCCATTGCAGGCGTGCAACCCGCTCCCATTTTATATGTTACCGTTGCAGGCGTTCAACCCGATCCCTTTTTATTTATCAATACCAATCATAATAGAATCCTGGCAAGGGAACAATAATATAACAACAACATTCCGGCAAGGGAACAATGCTATAACAACAACATCCCGGAAAGGGAACAATAATATAACAACAACATCCCAGCAAGGGAACAACAATATGACGACAACATACCGGCAAGGGAACAATAATGATAATCCTCATATGAAGCACAATAAGCCTCAAAGGAGTCACAACAATTATAATACAAGACTCACGAGCATGTTTGACATCGACGAATAGTTACTCGTCAACATGTCTATACGTCATACTCCACTATTCGAACGTAGAAAATAAGATACAACTCCTAATCCCTTAAGCTAAAGTTAGACAAAACACTTATCTCGATGCCACGAACACAATTCAAGCCTCATCTATCGCTTTACCTCTTTATTCCACCACCAACTCGCTCATATCTAGCCACAAGTTACTTAATTATTTTAATAAATGTTAAATGAATCAATTCTAATGCATGAAAATAGGTTTTCTAAAGTTTTTCCCAAAAAGTCAAAAATAGACTCGGGGCCCGCTTGGTCCAAACCCGAAATTCGGACCAAAACCTGATTACCCATTCACCCCAAGTCCGAATATATAATTGGTATCGAAATCCGACCTCAATTTGAGTTCTAAATCCCCAAATTTTAATATTCCTAGGTTTTACCAAAAATTCCCAATTCCACCATGAAAACGCGAGATTCCAGGATGAAATCTTGTAAAAGAAGTTAAAGAGTAAAGAAAATGAGTTAGAAATCACTTACTAATGTTTTGGAGAAGAAAGGTTGTTTGAAAAATCGCCGCTTATGTTCCTGAAAATCCTGTTTAAATATACCCCTCTCAGATCCTCTGTGCGGACCGCACAATAAGGAGTGCGGCCGCGGAGCTCATAATGTTGATTGGCCATAACTTTCTCTAGATATATCCAAATTGTGATTTCTTTATCTTTCTGTAAACTAGACACGAAGGGCTATAACTTTTGTTTTTGTCATCTCAAACTTCCTTGTAGATCAAAAGATATAGGATTCCAAAGTCAGACCAGTGAAAATTTTCCTCAGCGCGGACCACACAAAAAGGAGTGCGGCCGCAAAGGCTCCTCCACGATCAGCACAAAATCAATGCGGTCAGCACTGATTGGTTCACAGATATGCAACATATCTGGACCTACAATAGCTATATTTTAAGCTTAAAACACCCCGGAACCTACCCAAAACTCACCCGAGGCCTCGGGACTTCAAACCAAACGAGCATACTAACTCAAAAATATCATATGGACCAACTCATGCGATCACATCATTAAAATAACATGTAAAACTATGAATTAAATCTCAAAACTCATCATTTTCATCAAGAACACTTAAAGTTCATAACTCTTCAACAGGAAGTCCAACTCACGTCAAATAAACTATGTTTTTCACCAAATTTCAAAGTTCTCTTTTAAATACTATAACAAGTTTGTACCGGGCTCCGAAACCAAAATACGGGTCCGATATCAATGGTTTCAAACATTAATTCTTTTCTTCATTTCTTAGATAAATTAGTAAAATAATTTCTTTCAAAAATTAATTTCTAAGGCTCGGGACCTGGGAATTCATTTCCGGACATACACCCAAGTCCCATATTTTACTGCAGACCTCCCGGGATCGTTGGAACACGGATCCAGGTCCGTTTGCTCAAAACGTTTACCAAATTCAACCATAATAAAATTTTAACTCTAGAAATTTCTAGTTCTCATATTTTCACATGGAAGGCTTTCCGGATATAGGTCCAGACCACGCATGCAAGTCGAGGAGAGACAGAAAGAGGTTTTTAAGGCCTCGGGACACAGAGTTTATTTCTAAAATAGGTGATGAAAAGGTCATCACATTCTCCACCTCTAAAACAAACGTTCGTCCTCGAACGGACATAAGAAGGAAGTACCTGAGTCGGGAAAAAGATGGGGATAATGGCTCCGCATATCGGACTCGTACTCCTAGGTCGATGCCTCAGCAGGATGACCTCTCCACTGAACATAAACAGAAGGGAAACTCTTCAATCTCAACTGACAAACCTACCGGTCTAGAATAGCTACCGGCTCCTCCTCGTAGGACAAGTGGGATGGATCGCCGTGATACTTCCAAAGCATGGACACATGGAACACTGGATGCACGACTGTTAAGCTCGGCGGCTACGTAAGTCTATAAGACACCTCCCCCACTCGATCAAGAATATCAAACGGGCCAATGAACCTAGGGCTAAGCTTGCCCTTCTTCCCAAATCTCATCACGCCCTTCATATGTGACACTCGAAGCACTGCCCGCTCACCAACCATGAAAGCCAAATCACGAACCTTACAGTCGGTATAACTCTTTTGCCTGGGCTGAGCTGTACGAAGCCTATCCTGAATAATCCTGACCTTGTCTAATGCATCCTGTATAGATCCGTACCCAATAACCAAGCCTCTCCCGGCTCAAACCATCCAACCGGTGACCGACATCGCCTACCGTACAAAGCCTCATAAGGAGCCATCTGGATACTCGATTGGTAGCTGTTGTTGTAGGCAAACTCTGCTAAGGGCAAAAACTTATCCCACGAGCCTCCAAAGTCAATCACACACGCTCGGAGCATATCCTCCAAAATCTGAATAGTACGCTCGGACTACCCGTCTGTCTGAGGATGAAATATTGTGCTCAACTCAACCTGTGTGCCCAACTCTCACTGAGCTGCCCTCCAGAAATGTGAGGTAAACTGCGTACCTCGATCCAAAATGATAGACACGGGCACACCATGAAGACGAACAATATCCCGGATATAGATCAAAGCTAGCCTCTCGGAAGAATAGGAGATTGCCACAGGAATGAAAATCGGTGACTTGGTGAGCCTATCAACAATAACCCACACTGTGTCGAATTTCCTCCGAGTATGTGGGTGTCCAACAATGAAATCCATAGTGATCCACTCCCACTTCCACTCGGGAAGCTCAATCCTTTGAAACAAACCATCAGGTCTCTGATACTCGTATTAACCTGTTTACAATTCAAACACCAATTCACATACGCAATGATATCCTTCTTCATTCTTCTCCATCAATAATGCTGACGCAAATCCTGATACATCTTAGCGGTGCCCGGATGAATATAGTACCGAGAACTGTGGGCCTCTTCTAAAATCAACTCTTGAAGCCCATCCATATTAGGCACACAAACTTGACCCTATAGCCTCAAAACTTCTTCATCTCCTAATGTAGCCTCAAAACTTATTCATCTCCTAATGTAACCTACTTAGCACCTTCGTGTTGCATCATGTCCCTAAGGACACACAAATGAGGATCATTGAACTGCCGATCTCGGATACGCTCCAAAAATGAAGAACGAGCAATTGTGCAAGCTAACACACGGCTAGGCTCAGAAACATCAAACCTTACGAACTGATTGGCCAAAGCCTGAACATCCAAGGCAAGCAGTCTCTCACCGATCGGAATATATGCAAGACTACCCATACTGGCTGACTTTCTACTCAAAGCATCAGCCACCACAATGGCCTTTCCCGGATAATATAGGATGGTGATATCATAGTCCTTTAATAGCTCCAACCACCTTCTTTGCCTCAGATTCAGCTCCTTCTGCTTGAATAAATACTGCGGACTCTTGTGATCCGTGAACACCTCACATAACACGCCATATAGATAATGCCTCCAAATCTTTAACGCGTGAACAATGGTTGCTAGTTCAAATCATGAAGTTCTTCTCATGAATCTTCAACCAACGCGAAGCATATGCAATAACCTTGCCATCCTGCATCAATACCGCATTAAGTCCAATACGAGATGCATTACAATAAACTGTATAAGGCCCTGAACATGTAGGCAAAACCAATACCAGCGCTGTAGTCAAGGCCGTCTTGAGCTTCTTAAAGATCGCCTCACAATCGTCCGACCACCTGAACCGGGCACCCTTCTGAGTCAACCTAGTCATCGGGGCTGTGATAGATGAAAACCCCTCCACAAATCGATGATAATAGCCTACCAATCTTACAAAATTCCGGATCTCTGTAGCTGATGCTAGTCTAGGCCAGTTCTTGGCTACCTCTATCTTCTTTAGATCTACCTGAATATCCTATGTTGATACAACATGACCCAGGAATGCAACTGAACTCAATTAGAGCTCGCACTTCAAAAACTTGGCATACAGCTGACTGTCTCTAATGGAGAACCACTCTAAGATGTTGCTCACGCTCCTCCCGGCTACGGGAATAGATCAAAATATCATCAATGAAGACTATCACAGATGAATCCAAGTAAGGCCTGAACACTCAATTCATCAAATCCATAAAAGTTTCTGGGGCATTTGTCAACCCGAATGACATCAGAAAGAACTCATAATGCCCGTACCGAGTGCGGAAAGCTGTCTTAGGGACATCAGATGCACTAATCCTCAACTGATGGTAGCCAGATCTCAAGTCAATCTTCGAAAATACATTGGCACCCTGAAGCTGATCAAACAAATCATCAATCCTTGGTAATGGATACTTATTCTTGATTGTAACCTTGTTCAACTATCGTTAGTCTATACACATTCGCATCGATCTGTCCTTCTTCTTGAAAAACAACACCGGCGCACCACAAGGCGGGACACTGGGCCTAATGAAGCCCTTATCAAGCAAGTCCTGCAACTGCTCCTTCAACTCTTTCAACTCAGGCGGAGCCATACAATACGGCACAATAGAAATGGGCTGAGTACCCGGAGCCAAATCAATGTAAAAATCAATATCCCTATCGGGTGGCATACCCGGCAAGTCTGAAGGAAATACCTCAAGGAACTCACGAACTACAAGCACCGAATCAATAGAAGGGACCTTGGCGCTAGAATCACGAACATATGCTAAATAAGTTAAACACCCCTTCTCGACCATATGTAAAGCCTTCATATATGAGAAACGCTACGGGTAAAATGACCAGGAGTCCCATCTCCACTCAAGACGAGGTAAACGAAGGCTAAGGTCACAGTCTTGGCACGACAGTCCAAGATAGCATGGTAAGGTGATAACTAGTCTATCCATAATATGACATGGAAATCAACCATTTCCAGAAGTAACAAATCTATACGATTCTTAAGACCATAATCATAACTATACATGAACGATGGACACGATCTACCATAATAGATTCACCCACCGGTGTAGACACATAAACAGGAGCACTCAAAGAATCACTAGGCATGACCAGATACAATGCAAAATAAGATGACACATAGGAATATGTAGATCCTGGATCAAATAAAACCGAAGCATCTCTACTACAAACCATAACAGTACATGTGGTAACTGCATCAGAAGCCTCAGCCGCAGGCCTGGCTGGAAGAGCATAACATTAGGGCTAGGCCCCACCACCTTGGACTACATCTCTGGGATGGCCTGCAGCTGGCTGGCCTCCACCTCTAGCAGCCTGAGCTCCACTTCTAACACCTCTACCTCCACCTCTAGCTGGCTGGACGGGCTGTGGAACACTCGGTGCCTGAACCATGGCACGGGAACCTAGATGCTGAGAGCTGCTCAATGGTCGAGGACAATATCTAGCAATGTGCCTCGTGTTGCCACAAGTAAAACAAGCCCTCAAGTGGTGGAGTTGACGACCCTGAAAACTCTGAAATGGAGGTGCACTGATAGGAGCTGGTGATGTACTGTACGACTGTTGATCGGAATACTGCATGTGGGAGCCACGGCCACCTAGGGAACTGTGAGAAGCCTAAAATGCTGACTGAAAAGGCCTAGGAGGATGGCCTTTACCAAAACAATCTCTGCCTCCAATCAGGGCACCACTGAATCTGCCTGAATGATGAGGCCTCTTGTCAGACCCCTGACCACCTCCCTGCGATAGAACCGTCTCCACTCTCCTGGCCACATTGGCCGCCTCCTGAAAAGAAATCTCACTCCCTATCTCATTAGCCATCTGAAGTCGAATATGCTGAATAAGTCCCTCAATGAACCTCCCCACCCTCTCTCTCTCTCTCTCTCTCTCTCTCTCTCTCTCTCTCTCTCTTTCTCTCTCTCTCTCTCTCTCTCTCTGTGGGAAGTATGATAAGAGCATGACGGGCCAAGTCGATGAATTTAGTCTCGTACTGAGTGAAAGTCATAGAACCATACTACAGATGCTCGAACTGCCTCCGGTAGATCTCTCTTTGAGTGATAGGGAGAAACTTCTCTAGAAATAGCTGAGTAAACTGCTCCCGAGTCAAAGCTGGTGATCCAGCTGGTCTAGCCAAACAACAATCTCTCCACCATGTCTTGGCGGATCCAGACGAGCGAAAAGTAGCAAAGTTGACCACATTGGTCTCCATTGTCCCCATGTTCCTGAGAACCTTATGACAGCTACCTAAATAATCATGGGGATCCTCAGAAGATGCACTGCTGAAAGTGGTAGTGAAGAACTTGGTGAAACTTATCCAACCTCCATAAAGCCTCTGAAGACGTAGCTGATTTATCACCGGTCTATGCTGCTGCTCGGCTGAAGAAGAGGTACTTAACCGTGCCATTAGCGAAAAGACAAGAGTAGAGGTTTCAATTTAGCATTGAGAGAATAAAATCGCATGATAGAGAAGAATAAAAGTGAAACTTTTCCTAACTCCATAGCCTACAGGGGATAAATACAGACGTCTCTGTACCGATCCCTCAGACTCTACTAAGCTTGTCTGCGAATTGTGATACCTATGTAATCAAGAGCTCTGATACCAATTTGTCACGACCCGGATTTCCCACCCTTGGGAGTCGTGATGGCGTGTCACGGCCCCAGTTCACCCTTCCATGAACATGTCGTGATGGCACCTAGTTCCTACAACTAGGTAAGCCTAACGATGCAGAAATTAATATAACTTGCGGAAATATTTAATTAACCTAAGAAAATCTAGAAGGAAACGATATATATATAATTGCCACTTGGCATATACAACTCAAAACAGAATGCGAAAGACTACAATCTCATCCCAAAACACGGAAACTCACGGGAACCACAGGCTAATAGAAACGTAAAACACTGCTCTAACTCCAGAATGTCTAAACAACTGAAAGAAAAGATAAACTAACTACTAAAGCTGGAATATAGTAGAGACTCCTGGTCTGCGGACGCGGTAGATATACCTTGAAGTCTCCGCTAGATCTCTCCGCCTCGATGATAGTACGCCTAGGTGGAGGAACCTGGATATGCATATGAAAAATATGCGTAGAAGGGGCATGAGTACACCACAGCGGTACTCAGTAAGTGCCAAGCCTAACCTCGGTTGGGTAATTAAGAGGAAGATCAGAGCCATACTAAGGTAAAATATAATAATCAATTCACAGTATGATAAAACTGGCTGTAATAATGAGCACAGTAGTGAGATAAGACATGTCAACAAGGCAATAACAACTACACAAAGAACAAATTAAATACAAAATGTGTACAACTCAATACCAGGGATAACAATGAGGATCTCACAGGATACCGTCTTGTAGTCCTCTTTCTCAACTGTCCAGTGGATCTCCCGGGATACCGTCCCGTAGTCCATCACATATGTAAATCCGAAGGATCTCCCAGGATACCGTCCCGTAGTCCAACCATCAATATGTAGGAGGATCTATCGGGAATCTAACCCGCAGTCCCAAAGTAAAAGTGCAGGGTGATCTATCGAGAATCTAACCCGCAGTCCCAAAGTAAAAGTGTAGGGGGATCTATCTGGAATCTAACCCGCAGTCCCAAAGTAAAAGTGCAGGGGGATCTACCGGGAATCGAACCCGTAGTCCTAAAGTAAAAAAAAAAGGGGTGAGCTACCGGAATCCCACATCCGTAGTCCCAATATAAATGCGCAATCACAACCAGAAGATACACTGAAATGAAGTACAAAAGACAAGCAACAGGTAGTACTGGCCTAGCAAGCTTCACGTAGTACAGTCAAGGCAACTTAAGCAATTAGGCAAGTTAAATCAACTAAACATGCTTTTCTAATCTAGCACGGGTTATAATTGCAAGTAGAATAAAGCAAATATGAAAGAAACTCAATCTCAATATCTTAAGTAAAAATCGAATTTTCAACAATTGGCGCAAGTACGCGCTCGTCACCTCGTGCACAAGGCACTCAAAATACCAAATAACAAATCCTAAGGGGAAAAATCCCCCACACAAGGTTAGACAAGCCACTTACCTCGAACCAGCTCCAAAATCAACTCGAAATCACATGTTTGCCACGAGTATCCGACTCCAAATGGCCCAAATCTATTCAATTCAATTACATATCGTAAATAACATCTCAAGCAACTGATTCTACTATTAAATTCAAAGACAAGATGTGAAATTAGATAAAATGACCAAAATGCCCCTCAGGCCAACGTCTCCAAATCAGATAATTTTCACATTTCCAGAACCCTCGTACTCTCATGAGTCTAACCATATAAAAATCTCCCAAATCGGAGGTCAAACACCCACTCAAAACCAATAGTTTGGTCTATGAAGTTTTACCAAATTTTCATTCAAAAATCCGAAATTTAAAGATGAATTCGTGATTATATTAGTGGGTTTTAAGCATAAGGGAGTAGAGAATCGTTACCCAATAGTTTCCCTCGAAAACCCCTCGAATTGCTCCCAAATCCGAGCTCCCAAGCTTGTATTTTGATAAAAATGGCTAACACTCGTTTTTGAAATGTTAAATACTGTCCAACACTTTAATGCATCGCGAACGCGGAGGTGAGCTCGCGTTCGCAAAGAGGAAAATTTAAAGATGCCAAAGTTACCCTTCGCAATCACGATGGGTAGAATGCGAACGCGAAGGCCTGGGGTCATGAAGCTACGCGAACGCGACACCTGTGTGCGAACGCGATGAAGGAAAAATGTAAGGTCCAGGAGCTGCTTTATGCGAACGCGAAGTAGCATCCTCGAACGCGATGGGGGAAAGGCGAGGCTACACGAACGCGTATAAGGAAAACTGGCCCCCCTCCAGGGTTACACTACGCGAACGTGTGAGAGAGGCCGCGAAAGCGAGTAAAAAGTGATTCAAACCTTCGCGAACGCGATGAGAGGTACGCGAACGCGAAGAAGGATCTGGGACCTGCAACTTCTAAAGGATTTTCTGCAATATTTACAACTCCAAAATGCTCCATTGAGCATCTGAAACACACCCGAGACCCCCGGGACCTCGACCAAACCTAAAGACATATCCCATAACACCATTCAAACTTATACCAATCCTTAAACCACATAAAACAACGCCGAAAACTTGATTTAAACAAGGATTGGAGCCTAAGAACTACAAATTTCATCAAAACACGCTTTCGACCAAAAACCTAACCAAAACACGTCCGAATGACCTAAACTTTTTGCACACACATCCCAAATGACATGACGGAGCTACTGCAACTTCCGAAATTCCAATCCGACCCTCGGATCAAAAACGCACTATCGGACCGGAAACTTCAAAAATTCAAACTTCGGCATTTCAAGCCTAAATGAGCTACGAACTCCCAAAATACATTCCGAACAAGCTCCTAACCTTGAAATCACCTAACGGAGCTAACAGAACCATCAGATTTCAATTCTGAGGTCGTCTTCACACTGTTCCAACTATGAACCATTTTTCAACACTTAAGCTCTCATTCAGGGATTAAGTGTCCCAAAACTCTCCGAAACCCAACACCGAACGTCCCGGCAAACCAAAATAGCTTAAATGAATTTAGGGTAAGCAGTTAATAGGGGATCGGGGCATTAATTCTTAAGATGACCAGCCGGGTCGTCACATCCTCCTACACTTAAACATTCGTTCGTCCTCGAATGAGCATAGAGAACATACTTGAAGTAGTGAAAAGATGAGGGTAACTGCTGCGCATATCCTGCTCGGTCTCCCAAGTCACCTCCTCGGCTGGCTGACCCCGCCACTGAACCTTCACTAAAGCTATGTTCTTTGACCTCAACTTTCTGATCTGCTTGTCCAATATAGCCACTGGCTCCTCATCATAGGATAGATCCTTGTCCAACTGGACTGAACTGAAATCCAACACGTGCAACGGATCATCGTGATACCTCCGGAGCATCGAAACATGAAATACATGATGAACTTCGGCCAAATTGGGAGGTAAGGCAAGCTCATAGGCAACCTCCCCAACTCGCCTCAAGATCTCAAAAGGGCCAATAAACCTCGGACTCAACTTTACTTTCTTCCCAAACCTCATGACGCCCTTTATAGGCGAAACCCGAAGCAAAACCCGCTCACCAACCATATATGAAACATCACGAACCTTCCTGTCTGCATAACTCTTCTGTCTGGACTGGGCTGTACGGAGTCTATCCTGAATTATCTTAACCTACTCCAACGCATCCTGAACCAACTATGTGTGCAATAGCCTGGCCTCACCCGGCTCAAACTAACCCACCAGAGATCTACACCTCCTACCATATAAAGCCTTATACGACGCCATATGAATGCTGGACTGATAACTATTGTTGTAAGCAAACTCTGCCAATGGCAAGAAATGATCCCAAGACCCTCCAAACTCAATCACACATGCACGAATCATATCCTCAAGAATATGAATACTGCGCTCGGACTGTCCGTTCCTCTGGGGGTGAAATGTTGTGCTCAACTCCACCCGAGTGCCTAACTCCTCCTGCACGGCTCTCCAGAACTGCGATGTAATCTGAGTACCTCTGTCCAAAATAATAGAAACTGGAATACCATGTAGATGGACGATCTCCCGGATATAAATCTCCACCAACTGCTCTGATGAATACGTGGTACACACAGGAATGAAATGAGCAGACTTGGTCAGCCGATACACAATGACCTAAATGGCATCAAACTTCTTCAAGGTCCGTGGGAGTCCAGCTACGAAATCCATGGTGATACGCTCCAATTTCCACTCCGGAATCTCTATCTGCTGAAGTAATCCACCCGGACACTAGTGCTCATACTTCACTTGCTAGCAGTTGAGGCATCTAGACACATAACCAACTATATCTTTCTTCATCCGCCTCCACCAATAGTGCTGCCTCAAGTCCTGATACATCTTCGCGGCACCTAGATGGATGGAATACTGCAAACTATGGGCCTCTACTAGAATCAACTCTCAAAGATCATCAACATTGGGCACACAAATCCGGCCCTGCATCCTCAATACCCCGTCATCTCCAATTGTCACATTCCTGGCATCTCCACACGGAACCTTATCCTTAAGGACAAGTAAATGAGGGTCTTCATATTCCTGCTCCCTGATATGATCAAATAAGGAAGACCGGGAACACAAGCTAGAACCTGACTAGACTCTGAAAGATCCAATCTCATAAACTGGCTGGCTAAGGCCTGAACATCCATCACCATAAGCCTCTCTAAAGCTGGTAGATATTCCATACTCTTCGCCCGGCGACTCAAGGCATCCGCCACCACATTGGCCTTGCCCGGGTGATACAAGATAGTGATATCATAATCCTTCAGCAACTCTAACCACCTCCTCTGACGCATATTTAGGTCCTTTTGGTTGAGTAAGTGCTGGAAGCTCTGATGGTCAGTATAGATCTCTCAAGGCACACCGTACAAATAATGATGCCAAATCTTCAAGGCATGAACCATGGCAGCTAACTCAAGGTCGTGGACAAGGTAATTCTTTTCATGTATCTTCAACTGTCTGGATGTGTAGGCAATCACCCTACCGTCCTGCATCAACACCGCTCCAAGGCCAACTCTCGAGGCATCACAATAGACAGTATAAGACCCCGAACCGGTAGGAAACATCAAAATTAGGGTTGTAGTCAAAGCTGTCTTGAGCTTCTGAAAGCTCGCCTCACACCCATCTGTCCACTGAAATGGGGCACCCTTCAGGGTCAATCTAGTCATAGGGGCTGCAATCAATGAAAATTCCTCCACGAAGCGACGGTAGTAGCCCGCCAAACCAAGGAAACTACGAATCTCTGTAGTTGAGGACGGCATGGGCCAACTCTATACGACCTCTATCTTCCTCGAATCCACCCGAATACCCTCACTCGAAATCACGTGGCCTAAGAATGCCATAGAACTCAGCCAAAACTCACATTTTGAGAACTTTGAATATAACTTCTTCTCCCTCAAGGTCTGAAGCACGGTCCTCAGGTGCTGCTCATGATCTTCCCGACTCCGGAAGTACACTAGAATATCATCAATAAAAACAATAACGAATGAGTCAAGATATGGTCTGAACACACTGTGCATCAAATATATGAAAGCTGCTGGGGCATTGGTCAGCCCAAATGACATAACAAGGAACTCGTAATGACCATACCAAGTCCTGGAGGCAGTCTTCGGGATATCTGGCTCCCGAATCTTCAACTGACGGTGACCTGAGCGAAAGTCATTCTTAGAAAACACCCGTGTGCCCTGAAGCTGGTCAAACAGATCATCAATACGAGGCAAGGGATAACGGTTCTTCACGGTAACCTTGTTCAGCTGGCGATAATCAATACCCATACGCATAGAACCATCCTTCTTCTTCACAAACAAAATAGGAGCACCCCACGGTGAAACACTGGGTCGAATAAAAACCTTACCAAGCAATTCCTGCAACTGATCCTTCAACTCCTTCAACTCAGGAGGAGCCATACGATACGGAGGAATGGAAATGGTTTGAGTGCCCGGCAATAGATCAATGCCAAAATCAATGTCTCTATTGGGCGGCATGCCCGGAAGATCAGCTTGAAACACATCGGGATAATCCTGTACCACTGGAACTGACTCAACAGAAGGGGTATCAGCACTGACATCTCTCACATAAGCTAAATACGCGGCACACCCCTTCTCAACCATACGCTGAGCTTTAAGAAAAGAGATAACCCTACTGGGAGTGTGATCTAAACTACTACTCCACTCAATACGCGGAATGCCTGGCATAGCTAGCATCATGGTCTTGGTGTGACAATCAAGAATAGAAAAATGGGGCGACAACCAGTCCATGCCCAAAATAATGTCAAAATCAACCATACCGAGTAACAATAAATCCGCTCTGGTCTCAAAACCACAAATAGTAACTAAACATGATCGATAAATGCAATCCACAACAAGAGAATCCCCCACAAAAGTAGAAACATAAATGGGGGCACTCAAAGAATCCCGAGGCACACCCAAATGCGGAGCAAAGTAAGAAGATACATAAGAATTAGTAGAGCCCAAATCGAATAGAACCGATGCCTCTATGTGACAAACCAGTATAATACCTGTAATGATGGAGTCGGAGGCAACAGCCTCAGTACAAGCAGGAATAGCATAATATCTGGCCCTGCCCCTCTCTCGAGGGTGACCTCCATCTCCCCAACCCTTGCCCCTAGCTGGTTGGGTAGGTAGGGTAGTAGCTGGAGCTGTGATCATGGCCTGAGAACTCTAAGGAGCATGCTGTGGCTGATCAGTCTGTGAAGATGCACCCCTACCAAGTCTGGGGAAGTCCATAACCATATGGCATGTATCGCCACACTTGAAACAAGCTCTGGGAGGACGCGGTGGCTGTGACTGGCTAGGACCAGGTCTGTTGGACTGACCCCTGGAAGTACCCCCCGCAGGAGGCGCGTTTGAAACTGGAGGTTCATAGTAAGGCTCCTGAGGTATAGGCGGAGCTGGAGCATTGCTGGCTACTGGAAGATCTGAATGGACGGGGCAACCCGCATAACCTCTGCCATAACAACCTAATGATGGGGTACGGGCACCATACCCGACTCTCGAGACCTCTTGGCCTCCCTCTCCCCTCGCTCTCTGGAGAGCATACCCTCAATCCTCCTAGCAATGCTCACTACCTGCTGATAAGGAATGTCCATCTCCAACTCTCGAGCCATGCTAGATCTGATAGGTGGGATAAGACCCTTAATGAACCTGTGACCTCTCTCCCGAACTGTAGCAACCAAGGTCGGTGCATGCCTAGCCAACCTGGTATAACGGATAGCATACTCTGAAACGATCATAGCACCGTGGTGCAAATGCTCAAACTCTGCGCGCCATGCATCCCTGAGATTCTGGGGAACAAACTTTCTCATAAACATATCCGAGAACTGGGTCCAAGTCAGCGAAGCAGCCTCGACTAGACTGTCTATCTCATAAGTGCACCACCAATCATAGGCGGCTCCCTAAAGCTAAAAAGCAGTGAAAGAAACCCCGCTGAACTCCACTATGCCCATAGTGCGAAGAATACGATGTCACTCCTCTAGAAATCCCAAGGAATTATCTGATGCTAATCCACCGAACACTGGGGGATCATACTTTTTGAACCTCTCAAGTATCCGTTGCTCGTCCTCTGAAGCAGCTGACCCATCCTCTGGCTGAACTGGCACTGTAGGCGGTGCGAGAATAATCTTGGGAGCCTGCTCAACATGCACTCGCTGCTCAGGAGTGCGGACGGCGGGAGTCTGTGCTCCTCCCCCGGCCTGGGATGTGGCTGCAGCTAGAGAAGCAAGCCTACCCGAGCCCAGGTAGTGTACATAATTATGAACTGAGCCAAAGTCTCCTGGAGAGCTGGAGTAGTAGTGCCAGTAGTAGGCGTGCCAGGTGCCTGGGCTCCAGCTGGATCTGCTGGTGGTGCCTCTGCGGCAGCTCGCGCAGGTGCTCTGGCGGCACCACGTGTGCTTTCTCAGTCTCTTCCCCGACCCCTGCCTCTGACGGCCGCAGTAGGGGGCGCGGGTGCCTGATCATCTCGAGTAGCACGTGTCCTCACAATCTGTGAGAGAATAGAAGACAGAAGTTTAGAATTGATGTCAAAAATATCGCATGACAAGGAATTCAAATGAAATGAAGAATTTTCCTAAACAGTTACATAACCTCTCGTAGATAAGTACACACGTCTCCGTACCAATCAGCGAGACTCTAATAAATCGGCCTGTGTTCCGTGACTCCTATGAACCTAGAGCTCTGATACCAACTTGTCACGACCCCAGTTCACCCTCCATGAACATGTCGTGATGGCACCTAGTTCCTACAACTAGGTAAGCCTAACGATGCAGAAATTAATATAACTTGCGAAAATATTTAATTAAACTAAGAAAATCTAGAAGAAAACGATATATATAAGTGCCACTTGGCATATACAACTCAAAACAGAATGCAGAAGTGTACAATCTCATCCCAAAACCCGGAAACTCACGAGAACCACAGGCTAATAGAAACGTAAAACACTGCTCTAACTCTAGAATGTCTAAACAACTGAAAGAAAAGATAAACTAACTACTAAAGCTGGAATAGAGTAGAGACTCCTTGTTTGCGGACGCGGCAGATATACTTGAAGTCTCCGTTAGATCTCTTCGCCTGGATTATAGTACGCCTGGGTGGAGGAACCTGGATCTGCACATGAAAAACATGCGCAGAAGGGGCATGAGTACACCACAGCGGTACTCAGTAAGTGCCAAACCTAACCTCGGTTGGGTAGTGACGAGGAAGGTTAGGGCCCTACTGAGTTAAAATATAATAATAAATTAAAAGTATGATAAAACTGGCAGTAATAATGAGCACAGCAGTGATATAAGACAGTTCAAAAAGGAAATAACAAGTACACAAAGAACAAAGTAAATACGAAATGTGTACAGCTCAATACCAGGGATAACAATGAGGATCTCCCAGGATACCGTCCTATAGTCCTCTTTATCAACTGTCCAGTGGATCTCCCGGGATACCGTCCAGTAGTCCATTATATATGTAAATTCGAAGGATCTCCCGGGATACCGTCCCGTAGTCTAACCATAAATATGTCAGGGGATCTATCGGGAATCTAAACCGCAGTCCCAAAGTAAAAGTGTAGGGGGATCTATCGGGAATCTAACCCACAGTCCCAAAGTAAAAGAGCAGGGGGATCTATCGGGAATCTAACCCGCAGTCCCAAAGTAAAAGTAGAGGGGGATCTACCGGGAATCGAACCTATAGTCCCAAAGTAAACAAACAAAAGGGGGAGCTGCCGGAATCCCACATTCGTAGTCTCAATATAAATGCGCAATCACAACCAGAAGATACACAGAAATGAAGTACAAAAGACAAGCAATAGGTAGTACTGGCCTAGCATGCTTCACGTAGTACAGTCAAGGCAACTTAAGCAATTAGGCAAGTTAAATCAACTAAGCATGTTTTCCTAATCTAGCACGGGTTATAATTGCAAGTAGAATAAAGCATATATGAAAGAAACTCAATCTCAATATCTTAAGTAAAAACCAAATTTTCAACAATTGGCTCAAGTATGCGCTCGTCACCTCGCGCACAAGGCACTCAAAATACCAAATAACAAATCCTAAGGGGAAAAGTCCCCCACACAAGGTTAGACAAGCCACTTACCGCAAACCGGCCCCAAAATCAACTTGAAATCACACTTTTGCAACGAGTATCCGACTCCAAATGGCCCAAATCTATTCAATTCAATTATATATCGTAAATAACATCTCAAGCAGCTGATTCTACTATTAAATTCAAAGACAAGACGCAAAATTAGATAAAATGACTAAAACGCCCCTCAGGCCAACTTCTCGAAATCGGATAATTTTTACATTTCCATAAACCTCGTACTCTCACGAGTCTAACCATATAAAAATCTCCCAAATCAGAGGTCAAACACCCACTCAAAACCCAATAGTTTGGTCTATGAAGTTTTACCAATTTTTCATTCAAAAATCCGAAATTTAAAGATGAATTCGTGATTAGATTAGCGGGTTTTAAGCATAAGGGAGTAGAGAACCGTTACCCAATCGTTTCTCTCGAAAACCCCTCGAATTTCTCCCAAATCCGAGCTCCCAAGCTTGTATATTGATAAAAATGGCTAACCTCATTTTTGAAATGTTAAATATTGTCCAGCACTTTAATGCATCGCGAACGCGGATGTGAGCTCGTGTTCGCGAAGAGGAAAATTTGAAGATGCCAAAATTACCCTTCGCAATCGCGATGGGTAGAATGCGAACGCGAAGGCCTGGGATCATGAAGCTACGCGAACGCGACAACTGTGTGCGAACGCGATGAAGGAAAAATGTAAGGTCCAAGAGTTGCTCTATGTGAACGCGAAGCAGCGTCCGCAAACGCGATGGGGAAAAAGGCGAGGCTACGCGAAAGCGTGGAGTGTATGCAAACACGAATAAGGAAAACTGGCCCCCCTCCAGGATTGCACTACGTGAACGTGCGAGTGGGGCCACAAACGTAAATAAGAAGTGAGTCAAAGCTACGAGAACGCGAAGAGAGGTACGCGAACGCGAAGAAGGATCTGGGACCTGCAACTGCTGAAGGATTTTCTACAATATTTACAACTCCAAAATGCTCCGATGAGAATCCGAAACACACCCGAGGCCCCCGGGACCTCAATTAAACCTACGGACATATCCCATAACACCATTCAAACTTGTACCAATCCTTGAACCACCTAAAACAACGCGGGAAACTCCATTTAAACAAGGATTTGAGCCTAAGAACTACAAATTTCATCAAAACCCGCTTTCGATCAAAAACCTAACCAAAACACGTCTGAATGACCTGAAATTTTGCACACACATCCCAAATAACATGACGGAGCTACTGCAACTTCCGAAATTCCAATCCGACCCTCGGATCAAAAACTCACTATCGGACCGAAAACTTCAAAAACTCAAACTTCGGCATTTCAAGCCTAAATGAGCTACGGATTCCCAAAATACATTCGAACATGGTCCCAACCCGAAATCACCTAACGCATCTAAAGGAACCATCGGATTTCCATTTCGAGGTCATTTTCATACTGTTCAGACTACAGACCATTTTTGAACACTTAAGCTCTCATTTAGGGACTAAGTGTCCCGAAACTCTTTGAAACCCAACACCGAACGTCCCGACAACCCAAAATAGCATAAATGAACTTAGGGGAAGCAGTTAATAGGGGATCGGGGTGTTAATTCTTAAGACGACCGGCTAGGTCGTCACATGGCGCCTACTAGTGAAAGCTAGGCGAGCCAACTAACTAAACTATTTGCCTTGTTTCCATTTTTAATCCGATAACAGTTAAAAGCCAACAATTAGATATCAACAGAATTAAATAAGCGGAAGGCTGCATTGTAAAGTTTTAATAATACTGCTAATACAAATCCATAACAAATCTACCCAAGACTGGTGTCACAACTTTACAAACTGTCTAGGAGTACTACAAATAAAGGTCTAAAATAAATAAATAAAATACTGTCTCTGGAAATACATGAAAGAAACAGGAACAGTAGATAGAAGGAGATGCCAACGCCTACGGATGCCTGTAGGACTACCTTAGATCGCTTGATGAATAAGAAATAACAATCTCACTGCGGTCCAAAATCTACAGCACTAGGATCTACACAAAAGAGTGCGGAGTGTAGTATCAGTACAACTGACCCCATGTACTGGTAAGTACCTAACCTAACCTCGGCGAAGTAATGACGAGGCTAGGGCCAGACTACCAAATAAACCTATGCAGTTATATCATATGCAGCGGAAATGGAAGCAGATAATTACGACTAAAGTTGGTCGGGGGAAACATGCTACCGGGAGTAAAAGATAACAACAGAACAACAGTAGAGAAATGTAAGGAATGCTATATATCAATTACCAGCAAAGATAAGGAAATAAGAAGAACAAGTGCACATGTAATACCGTTGCAGGCGTGCAACCCGAAACCATCTCATATAGTACCATTGCAGGCGTGCAACCCGCTCCCATTTCATATAATTACCGCTGCAGGCATGCAACTCGCTCCCATTTCATATGTTACCGTTGCAGGCGTGCAACCCGCTCCCATTTGATATAATTACCGTTGCAGGCGTGCAACCTGCTCCTTTTTTTTTTTATCAATACCAATCATAACAGAATCTCGGCAAGGGAACAATAATATAACAATAATATCCCGACAAGGGAACAATACAATAACAATAACATCCCGGCAAGGGAACAATAATATAACAACAATATCCCGACAAGGGAAAAATAATATGACATCAACATTCCGGCAAGGAATAATAATGATAATCCTCATATGAAGCACAATAAATTTCAACGGAGTCACAATAATTAATTACAATACAAGACTCACGGGCATGCTTGACACCGGCATATAGATACTCGTCACCATGCCTATACGTCGTACTCCACAATTAGAACATAAAAAATAAGACACAACTCCTAATACCTCAAGTTAAGGTTAGACCAAACACTTACATCGATGTCACGAATACAATTCAAGCCTCAACTATTGCTTTACCTCTTGATTCCACCACCAACTCGCTCGTATCTAGCCACAAGTTACTTAATTATTTTAATAAATGCTAAATGAATCAATTCTAATGCATGGAAATAAGTTTTTTAAAGTTTTTTCCAAAAAGTCAAAAATCGATCTCGGGCCCGCTTGGTCTAATCCCGAAATACCCCTTTCAGACCCTCTGTGCGGACCGCACAAAAAGGAGTGCGGCCACGGAGCTCACAATATTGACTGCAGTGACATACTTTAGTATTTTGGTCATAAAGTTCTCTACAGATGTCCAAATTGTGATTTCTTTACCTTTTTGGAAACTAGACACGAAGGGCTACAACTTTCATTTTTTGAATCATCTCAAAATTCCTTGTATATCAAAAGATATAGTCTTCCGAAGTCAGACTAGTAAAAATTTTCCTCGCCGCGGACCACACAAAAAGGAATGCAGCCGCAAAGGCTTCTCTGCGATCAGCACAAAATCAATACGGTCACCACTGACGGGTTCAGAGATCTGCAACATCTCTGGACCTGCAACAGCTATGTTTTAACCCTAAAATACCACGGAACCTACTTGAAACTCAATCGAGCCCTCGGGACTTCAACCAAATGAGCATACTAACTCAAAAATATCATATGGACCTACTCGTGTGATCACATCATCAAAATAATATGTAAAATCATGAATTAAACCTCAAAACTCATCATTTTCATCAAGAACACTTAAAGTCCATAACTATTCAATCAGAAGTCCAACTCACGTCAAATATATTCCGTTTTCACCAAATTTTACAGTTATCTTTTAAATACTATAACAAGTTTATACCGAGCTCCAGAACCATAATACGGGCCCGATATCAATGGTTTCAAACATTAATTCTTTTCTTCACTTCTTAGATAATTCAGTAAAATAATTTCTTTAAAAAATAATTTATAAGGCTTGGGACCTCGGAATTCATTTCCAGGCATACGCCCAAGTCCCATATTTTACTGCGGACCTCCCGGGATAGTCGGATCACGAATCCGGATCCGTTTGCTCAAAATATTTACCAAAGCCAACCATAATTAAATTTTAACTCTAGAAATTTCTATTTCTTATATTCTCACATATAAGGCTTTTCATATATAGGTCCGGACCACGCACGCAAGTCGAGGTGAGACAGAAAGAGGTTTTTAAGGCCTCGGAATACAGAGTTTATTTCTAAAACAGGTGATGACCTTTTGGATCATCACAACAAGCTACAAATCCTCTCCCCTTTCTTTCCTTTGGTTTTATGCTTACTTTTACTAGTAAAATTTCTAATGTTGCCTTTTTGTTCTTTTGATATTGATGTATAAAATTATAGTTCTATTAATTTTTTTTTTATTGTTTAATTAGCTAAATGTTGCGTAGTGTAATTTAAAAATTCTGGTACACCATTTATCGATAAAAAAAATTATTGACTTGTTTAATGTTTGATCACCTTGGCGAAATTCTTAGTTACGCCACAGAGCGTAAATATTCATAGCCTCTCACCTCTCAATGCTTCTCGCCTTTCAGGGAGAAGAGCTCGCTTTTTGAAAAAATGCTACGCAACATAGCAATATAGCGAGCTTGCTCTGCTTCGTATCGCCCCACGCTATTAGCGCTCAAGCAAACACTATTTACAACACTGTTATAAGTAGGTTCGAAATATTCATAGTTTACAAGTATAGTTTCATGTAATGGTGCTTGAGGTTCAATGTATCAATTGCTATCTAACGGAGTAACAAAGGAGGTAGACCAAGAGCATTTAATCGATGTGGTCTTGCTTCTAATCCAAAGTAGTCAATGAAATTGCATGTGATAAGGAAGAGTATAAGATTTGGAGAAATACTATTTAAACGTGCGTTTTACATGTAATGGGATAATTTTGTCACATATTTATTACTATACGAAAAATTATCAAAAATATTCTACGTATAAAAGATTAACTATATCCTTCATTATATTATTGATCTACTATAGCAACCTGACTTTATAAACTGATATAAAAAGACTTCTCATCCGCTAGGACTCTCCAGTCTCCACCATAAAAAAAATTATCCTACATGATTTGTGTAACACTCCAAAATTTTTATAATATTTACATTCTTGATTGAACATTTTTATAACGAAGAAATATTTCAACTTGCACTTTTTAAATATGAAATGGTCAATATATAAAAAGTTTTCTTAATTTGGATTGTATTAATATTGGCAATGAAGCTCCATGGTGTTGCTATATGTAACACTTAATATTTGTTTGACTAGTTGTTATTAAATATAGTTTATAACTAAGTTTTTGGGTTTTCAACATTTTGTATTTATCTAAAATTATTTAGTAGTTGGGGAACCATTTTATTTTCTATCCAAACCCATTTGTTTTGGTTTAATCTTCAAATGAAAAAGGAAGACTATCTTCCTATCTCTCTTTCTCTCTACCTCTCTATCTCTCTCTATATCTCTCTATCTTTATCTCTCTCCATAGAAACAGATTGTTCTTGAAAAAAATCAGTGATTTTATACTAAATCAACAAGAAATTTCGTTTTTGGGTGAAGATCAAGTTGTTCCTCTTGGTAAGTTTCTAAACTCGTTTTTATACTAGACATATACTAGTATTTTGTACATAACTTTTCGTACAGAGCTCCGATTTGAATGATCTAGGATTTTCTGGAAAGTTATTTCATAAATCTACAATCTTATGAAGGAACCAAAATCTAATTCTGTTGGTATGTACCTAAAAAATGGTCATGAAGTATAGGGAAGGTGCTGCCCAGATTTTTAGTTTTTGAAATACTTACTGCACTTCTGTTAATAATCTTCGCATAACTTTCTGTATATAATTGATATGGGGGTGATTCAAGATGTTCTGAAATGTTAAGACATAGACCTACAACTTTTATGAAGATTATAAAATCTAGTTTGTCTGTATAGATCTTCAAATCTGAGTCACAATTCGGAATAGTGAATCTGTCCAGAATTTTTGTTCAAACGTTTTTGGGTAATTTTCACCAATATCATGTTTGTTTGATTTGTTAAATCACTAAACTTATGTAGATATTTGATTATGTATTTAAGGTATATAAATCCTTGAGAAATCAAAGGGGAAGTATTGAGAAAGTGGACGAATTTGATTTGTTTACGGCGTAGACGATTCGAACATCCCCAAGTTGTGATTTAATTGTGTTGTGGTAAAACACCGAGGTTTGTGTATAAACTTGTACTCTTTTGATTGCTTGAATATTCTGGAAATAACTGGATATTTATTTATTTGTCTTCAATTTATATTGTTATATTCATATTATATCAAGTATTGTAAGATATTTGCTAAATCGCCCATTTGTGCGGATTGTTTGATCATTTTGCATTCTTGTTGGGACTTTGTCCTTCTTGTGGCAGTGACTTTGTCACTCATCTTGGCATGCCTCTTGATTCGGATCTTTTGCCATCTTGACTTTGGATTTGTAGTTCGTCTTGAATTATGGAATTTGTCCATATTAAATACGAACTAGGAAGCCATTTTTAATATGGTTCTTGATTCTCTTGTATATTGGGTTTTGACCCTTCTTGATTTGGGGCTTCGGTCCATCTTGATATATGATTTTGCTTAGTGTGATGGCATGACGTACATATTGGGCGAAAAATGAATATTTGGTATACTCTCTTAAATTGATAGTATACACTTTCTAGACTCTTGAACATTGTTATCTATATTTGAAAGCACTTCAAGGTTTGATATTGATATGTTTGATATATTTGTTCACTTGTTTTCAATTATGTTAAATTGTGCTAACTATGACTGAAGAGGGGAATTGGAGAATTTAATGGCTCCAAGCCTAAAGTTTATACACCACTAAGCTTTATGCTTAGCGATAGTTGTTTTCTATCGTAGGTAATGTCGGGATGAAATTTGAGGATGGCCATGATGCAGTAGTCTTTTTTGGAGAATTTAAAGATCACAATTGCATATGCATCTTGGTTTTTGCATAGTTTTGGGACATGTACCTGATATACATGATATACAGAATATACCTAATATATACATTAATATATATATGTTACATTATGTACGTTATTTGGTGACTTGTTGGATTTTAAGATCAAAAGTGTTGTAACTTAAATTTGAAAATTTATGTTGCTATTTTTTTTTGGGTGTGTCAAGAACTCAAGTATTGTAATATGTTGAATTTACACTTGCCTTGTAAATATGTACAAAGGAGAAAACTAGTTTCCTTTTTATATATACTTGATAGTTGAAATTTTTGAGATAATACAAATGTGTAGTGATGTTTGATGAAAGTATAAATTTATTAAAAAGTTGCTTTAAATCTGTTGATTATTCAAGAAAGGTTATATCATATTAGGTTAATATTTTGATATTGTATTTTTATAAAAAAAAAAAACAATTATGATGTATTATCAGAAATAAAAAAATATATTGCACTTTGAATTTTTTTTGTTTGCATTGGCCTATTTCTGCTACTAAATTATTCTGAATATTTTTAATTAATATCTCTTTTAATATTTTGTAAGTAAGGAATTTAATTTGTTTTTTAAGTATCGATGAGGTGGATATCACGTGTGATAGCCACCTCATTTCTCATTCCACCGGTACCGTGCCCCTTCACCCACCGCTACCACCATCTCCTCCTTTATCACATAAATATTCTTTCACTACCCTCTGATCATAATTTTTGGCCATCAAACCACGATTCTTCTATTTTCATCCATGTTTTTCACTCACCACCCTCCATTGGCACAATCTTTTTCATCCCTCATTTTACCCACTATTAACAAAACCATTTTTCTTATCTTTCACCAAATAACTAATGCTAAAATTATTTTTATCCTCTTCATTCGTGATCCAAAATTGAGATTGTGATTTAAAAGTGATAGAGGAATAGTTTTGACCATGTTTCCTTTAATATATGAAAGAAATAAAAAAAAGATACTCGAGGGTGTTAATATTTGTGTAAATTTTTTATATTACAATTGTAGTAAGTATTTGATTTTAAAATGGAGAGGTGTTTCCATCTTTAAGTCATAATAAAGGGGTATTTAAACGATTTAACTCTTTTTTTTTTTTTTTAATGTCTAATCGCATAACCCAATCTAGAACCAGGTTAATTTTTTATGCTGGTGGTGCTGTCAATTCGAATTAAAAGATTCTGACTGCTAAACAATAAAAAGTGTGCACGTAAAGGTATCGCCCAATATCAAGTACTCATTGTAATCTTCCACCAAATATCTTGTAACTAATTTCTAGAAGGCCGTCTATATTGTGTTGTTGTCTTTTCTTTTGTCTACCTATACTATATCAGTATATCTGCAGCAGTTTCTGGTTTTACAAGTAGGCCACGTCTCTTTTAAGAATCTTCTTTTGTTTTGTTGATTTTTCCTTCTTTCAATTGTCGTATGTATTATTAGAAGTGGTAGTCGTTCGGTTTGGCCGATTATTTTGTTTCATATTAATTTTTCGATTATTTTATTATGTATAAAAAAAATTAAATTTTTTGAAACCGTCCAATTATATCGAGTTCTCTTCTGTATCGGTACGGTTCGGTAATTTTTCGATAATTTTTTTAAATGTCATGTAAAAGTCACTAGTAGAAGTAGAATGCAATACTTTTATATGATTTAGCAAAACTCTGTAAGATATTTTTACAATTTAAAAGGTGATTAATTAAGAAAATATGAAAGATGGCTAGCGCATAGATCCATCAAATATTCTACAGCAGTGTAAACGAACCTAAACAAATATAAAAAAAATAAATCACACGAGTGGAAAGATGTTAACCAAGTTGGGATTCAAGAATAAAGTCTATAGAAGATTAAACATTTCAAAAAGATAAATCTAATTCATACAAAAGTAAATATATTTAATACATTGTAGGTTGCTACTCCTAATCGCTACAATACCTTGTGTTTTGCTAGTAAATATGCTGGAAATAATTTTGTTTTAATAGAAGTAACATAATAGGCTTGAGAATGAGGATTTTGAGTTTAATAACTTATTGGCTTGTACTATTTCATAATTCCAAGGCCCAAGGAAAAATTTCATGCTTTATTATTTTTAAACTTAACATATAAATATATTTTTTACATTGTAAAATTTATTCAGTATAGTTCGGTATTTTTTCGATTTATTTTCATAAAATAAAAAATCTACCCTAATTATCGGTATGGTTATAGATTTATATAAAAATCTACGATTTTATTAAAAGAATTCTAAAAATCGGTTCGGTCGGTTTAGTCGATTTTTAAATATCCATTGACACATGTATTCTTTAAACGGAAAATGGTCAAATAGTCACCGAATTATTGAAAATAGAGCAATTATGTCCTCCATTTGTATTTGGTTACAAAATTGTTCTTGCCATTAATAAAGCGGTTCACTTTTGCCCCTCCCTACTAACAAACTCCACATTAAGGACAATTTTGTACCCAAATATAAACGGTGGCCATAATTACTTTATTTTTAATAGTTTATGGATATATTTGACCATTTTCGGTATAAAATAATACTTTTTTGCTGAGTTAAAAAGGTACTAATATGTCCCCTCACTATTAAAAATAGAACAATTATGCCCTCCGTTTGCAGTTGGGTACAAAAGGAGGGCACAATTTTGTGCCCAAATACCCACATTAGAGAAATGTAAAAGTGAAATTTATGATAGTAACTTATGGATGTATCGATATGCGGTTGCAAATTAAAATAGGAAGACGAAACAGAACAAATTTTACCAATAATTACTTGGTACCCTAATAATAAGATTTTGCATTAAGAACTGATATTACAATGTAAAAGGCATTTTATTACGGATAGATCAATGATGAATAATGGCATTGTATCCTTTGAGTAGATCCGGATTCGAGTCCTCTAATGGGGTATTGTTTGGTTATCTTACATGCCAGGACTTAGCAGTTCAAAGAATATAAAAATCAAATCACGCGAATTTGATCCAGTAAGAAAATAATAAGTGAAGCAAGAGGTTGTGATTAGCTGACCGGAGGGATTTTCCGGTGATATTTCTCGTCATCGTAATAATTACTACGTAAAAAATATGGCACGACATCCCTTTCCCTTTTTTTTTTTTTTTTTTTTTTACAGAGAAGACTTTTTCTCCAACATGGATTTTCAGCTCAGCAAAAAAGTATTATTTTCCATGAAAAAGGATCAAATATGTCCATGAACTATTGAAAATAGAGCAATTATGTCCTCCATTTGTATTTGGGTACAAAATTATCCTCGATGTGGAGTCTGTGAGTGGAGAGGGGCAAAAGTGAACTACTTTATTAACTGCAAGGGTAATTTTATATCCAAATGCAAACGGAGAGCATATTTCCTCTATTTTTAATATATCAGAGGGAATATTTGGACCTTTTCCGTTATTTAAATTAAATGCCACTGTTTTATCATATTATTGTCACCTAATTAGCTTAGGGGAATAAACCAACAAAGGTGTTAGTTTGATATCTGTTAGAATCGAAATAATCTTGTGTCATGCGGTGTCACGATCTGGAATCCCAACCTCAGAGTCATGATGGCGCCTAATATCCACTTGCTAGGCAAGTTGACATGAGTTAATTAAATAGCTAATTTTTTTAACAGTTAAGAACACAATGGTGATATATAATGGGAAATAGAAACCCAGTCCAACGCAGTACTAATATAAGTCACATGATAATATCTACTCCTAGAAATCCGGAGTCACGAGTACACGAGCAACTAGAAGTGTACAAACAAAGTCTGAAGTAAATAAAATTGTTTCGAAAGTAATGAACAGTAAAAGTGGGAAAAGGGAAGGGGACTTCAAGGTTTGTGGACGCCTGCAGATCTACCTGGAGTCTCCATAAGCAATGATCCAAGTTGACGCACCTCACGCATGAAGTGCAGAACTGTAGTAAGAGTACAACTGATCCAATGCACTCTGTAAGTCGAGCCTAACCTCGACGAAGTACTAATGAGGCTATGATAGGACACCTACCTAAATAAACCTGTACAAGTATATATAAAGCAACAATAATAACATAATATGGTAACGTACAAACTGGAAGGGACATGCAAAAGGGGTCCAATATAACACTTGCGTCATGTATGAAATCACGAAATAGCCAAGTAAATCATCAACCTATGAAATCAAATAAACCAATGATATGAAAATGGAACGACATCACCCTTCGTGCTTTGGCTCTCGTTCTTACCATGAAATGATGATATAAGTAAAATGCGACATCACCCTTCGTGCTTTTACTCTTATCCTCACCATGCAATAATGAATAAATAAGATAAATGGCATGGAATCATCCTTCGTGGTTTTACTCTCTTCCTCGCCATCTAATAATGATAATATGAATTCGAGTAATAAATAATGCATAGAATGTATTTAACGTCAAATATGATGCCAAGATACCAAATTTCAACTTTCAGAAATATTTGCTAATTTTTTTTGGTAACAATGTGAAATTACCATTAACATCAACAAACAATTACACTTATAGAGCACCTAATTATCTGATCTCAGAATATTAGGCCTCCAACAAACAGAAAAAGAACCTAATTACAAGTAATCTGTCTAATAAAAGACCTATATTTTTGCGCTTTCTTTGACTGTTTAAGTAATTCTATCCTTTCTATCACTTCTCTCTTAATTTGTATAACTGCCTCTTCAGTATTTACATATCTTCCTTGAAATTTTTTTGTATTTCTTGCTCTCCATATATAGTATATCATCGCTAAGTGCAGTGCAGCAATTACTTCTTCTTTGAACTGTTTCCAATGCTTCGTTTTAATCTACTCCAACATTTGCTTAACTCATGTATACTTTACTTCTTGCCCTATCCATATTTTCAACTCTTGCCTTACTAGTGTTATCCACCCAAATTTACCAAACAAATGGTCCTAAGATTCCAATATATTCCCATTACACAAAATACAGTGAACATTTTTAACCTGTATTTGCATCCCAATCATCCTATCCTTTGTCAGCAATTTCCCAAGTGTTGCTAGCCAACCTATGAGTCTATGCTTAGGTTGATCTACTGCTGTCCTACTAAATCTGCAACTTCCAGCTTCTATTGTTGACCAATTATTGCAAGATAGCTGTGATTAATAGAGTACTTCCCTGCAGGATTTAGAATGTATTTGCCCTGTGAATACCACTCCATCATCACTTCTTTTACTGAGTTTAGCTTCCTCCAATACCAGCTGCTATCTGAAGGTGGTGAATGAGTCTATATATCATGATTTGACTTCATATAAACCCCATGAACCCACCTTACCCAAAGTGACTCCTTGTTCAATATTAACTAACATACAAGCTTCCCAACTGAAGTTATATTCCATTCCTTACACCCCTTAATGTTTAAATCTCCCATATTTTTAGGACAACAGACTTTATCCTATGCAACCATGGCAACCTCCTCATCTCTTCCTTTTTTCCCCATAAATACTCTTTGCATAACCTGTCTACTCCTTTCACTACACTTTGAGGGAGGATAAAAAGATTCCCCGAGAAGCTATGGATAGAGAATAGGACATCATTTACGACTTGAAGATTTCCTGTATATGACAATTGTTTAGAATATGTGACATTAATTCTGTGTGTAATATTCACAATCAGCATTTGGCAGTCCATCTTATTCCATCTCCTAAGGAATAAAGGCAGTCCCAAATATTTGATAGGAAAAACTCCTTCAGTAAATTTTATTCTATTCAACAGTTGTGCTTTGATGTCATCTCCAACCCCAGCAACAAAGATGTTTGACTTCTCCATGTTGGTAATTAATCCTGAAACTTTACTGAAGTGATCAAGGGCTTCCATCACTCTATTCATAGGGCTTCCATCACTCTATTCACAAAATGGTATTACCTTTACAGAATATCATCAGATCATCAGAAAAAATAAGATGAGTCAGCTTGATCTCTTTGCATATTGGATGAAATCTGAAGTCTGGTAACCTGCTGATTATACTCAATGTTCTGGACAAATACTCCATGACCAACACAAACAGCAATGCTGACATAGGGTCACCTTGCCTCAATCCTCTCTCACCAGCAAAATATCCATGCCATTCTCTATTAACTTTGACTGTGAACTTTGCAGTAGATACACATATCATGATCCACTTTATAAATTTCTCAGGAAAACCATATCCTCTTTAAGGTTCCTCTAGAAACTCCCAGCTCACCATGTCATATGCTTTTCTTAGATCAATCTTCATTAATCATCTAGGAGTAGGCCTTATATTATGATGCCTAACTAGATCATGGCATATTAACACATTATGCATCATAAACCTTCCTTGTACAAATGATGATTAGTTGTCTGCTACTATATAGCTGACTGCTAGCTTTAATCTGGAACATATCATCTTTGATATAAATTTATATAACACATTGCAACATGAAATAGGTCTATATTAGCTTGCATTTTCAGGAGCCTCTACTTTAGGTATCAAAGCAATGTTAGTGGTGTTTATCTGTCTAAGCAATCTTCCATTCTGAAAGAACTTCAATATTGTTTCAGTAATATCTCCTCCCACTATAGGCCCTGATGCTTTATAAAAACCACTTCCAAATCCATCTGGACAAGGATTCTTATTGCTGTCTATCTGGAACATAGCTTGCTTCACTTCCCTTACCAAGAAAGGTTGCATTAATTCATCTTGATGTGCTTCTGATAATCTTCTTCCATTTCTAATTATACTACTGAAGGTTATCACTCTGTCACTTGATGTCCTCCCTAGTAAATTCTCATAGTACTCAACAAAAGTATCTACAATTGTATCTGGATATGTTAGCCAATTACCAGAGCTGTCTTTTATCTAAGTAACTGCCTGCTTTAGTTTCCTGTGCTTGATTACAGAGTGAAAGTACTTGGTATTATCATCTCCCAATCTTATTCATGTTGCTTTGCTCCTTTGTTGTAAATATACTTCAGCTAAATAGGATGACTTCCTAAACTTTTGATATGCTTTAAGTACAGCTTGTTGATACTCCACATTTGAGGGTCTTCTCTGCAATTGCTCTTGAGCCTTCTTTAGATTAGTCCTGTCTTCATTTATTTATGTCACTATGTTATTAAAATCATGTGTATTTAATTCCTTCAGTCCCTTCTTTAACAGCTTCAACCTTTTAACAACCTTGAACATGTTGCACCCTTCCAGATTAATTTGCCAACCTTCTTTGACTATCCTCATGAATTGTGGATGCTTTGTCCAAACATTGCAAAATTGAAAAGACCTTCTGATTTTTTTCCTCTCTTCTACAAAAGTCACCTTATCAGGACAATGATCACTAATTCCTTCAGTCAGGAATCTGGCAGTACGCTCTGGCATAGTAGTAAGCCATTGATCATTGATAAAAATCTAATCAATTTTTGAGAATATTCTATGATCCTCATGTTTATCACTCCAGGTATACCTATTCCCTTGTCCTAGTAATTCCATTAATCCACACTCCATTACACAGCTGTAAAAATCCACCACTTCAGCCCATGTCACTTCCTTTCTACCTATTTTGTCATCTGCATTCAACACTGCATTGAAATCACCTATTAACATCCATGGTTTGCTACACCCTCTACTATGACTGATTAAATCTTCCCACAGTCCCCTTCTCTCCTTCATTGTATTAAAAGCATAAACATATGTTACCTTAAAAGCTAGTTTTAGTGGTACATACAGAACTTCACATGTTATTAATTGAGTACTTTTTTTCTTAGGATTTAACTGGTAATAATATGGCCTCTAGGTGATCCAGATTCTACCATTATAGTAACATTCAAGGTTTGTTACATATCGCCATCCTGCAAATATCTTTTGTGCTACCTTCTCCATTCTCTCTTTTTTTATTTTTGTTTTTTGTAAGCCAATCAAACCTAATGTTTCCTCATTGCAAAGGAGCTTAGTCTCCTTTTGCTTATTAGGAGCATTAAGCCCCCTTGTATTCTAGCTTAGTAGACTAACCATTTCCATTGTGAGGAATACTTAAACCACCCACACTACTTCCTCCCCCCCCCCCCCTTCTTTGATCAAATTAAGTTCCTCTTGCTTGTTGAGTATCTGAAATGAGTTAAACTTCTCCATTTGTTCTATCTGCCTCACCACAGTCTTACCATATTTATTAGGTATTTGCTAGTCTTGTTCTCCATTTCTTTCCTTTAGTGCCCCATGATTCTTAACTACATATTGTTGTGTTCTCCCTACTGCTCCTTTCCCTGCATCATATCTCTTCTCAGTTCCATTTGCTTTCTGAACTTCCAGGTTTGCATTGTTCTCATTTTGCTCTTGACCTTTCTTCTCCACCTGTGTATCTGCTAACTTCTCTTTATGCATCTATTCAATCTTTTGAAATTTCTTCTTAATTCTACAAACATCTTCCTCATGCCCATACTTAAAACAATGACTGCACAAAGATAATTTCCAATCATAACTAACCTCTTGCTCTATTATTTTGCCTTTTTCATTCCTAAACTACACCACATCAGGTAGTTTAGTATTCATTTCAACCTCCACCGATAGCCTTGCAAACTTCAATCCGATCCTCTTCTCTATGTTCTGGTCCACCATTAAAGGTTTCCCAATCAAACTTCCTATCTTACTTAGCCTTTTTTGACTCCAATACTTGAAGTCCAAATCTGGTAATTTAATCCAAATTGGTACTGTCAAGAGTTCCTCCTTAGTGAATTCCAGGTCAGGTGTCCAAGCTTTGACAATAAGAGGCTTATTATCAAAGTGATATATGCCACCCTCAATTACCTCTTTCTTCCCTATTGCAGTATCGAATCTAACAACAATTACCCCATTTTTAGCATTGTAATCCTATCAACCCCATGTTTTCCCCACAACTTCTGTATATAACCTTGAATTACTGCAAATGGAGGATGAGCCCCAAGCACATAACATATCACAACATTTCTCCAGTACTCAACTTCTGTACTTATATCATCCAACTCAATTTCCACAAAATGAATCTCACCTGTCGATTTCGGTTGGACATACTCCAATTTCTACCCAACATTTGATGTTTTTGTAATATCAAAGTTATCCCACACCGAACTCTTCTTCCCCTGCACTTTGTCATCTCATCTACCTCATCGGCCCATGATTTCCTTCCATCACTCGCATGCACTGCTGGATTACTGCTTGTTGATGCTTCCTGAACTTCTTCCCATACTTGAAATGCTTCAATTTCCTTCTGCTTCTCATTTTCCGGCATTTTTTTACTGTTCCATTGACATTAGGGCTCAATTGTTCATCTCCAGAATTTTCAGTTATTGTTACACTTCCTTTAGTTCCTCGTTGATTTTTGCTATGTAATTCCGCTGCTTCCTTTTCCATTAATGCTCTCTGAGACGGGATACATGCTCTCTTACCCATGGTAGACGCAAGTTAGTTAATATTAACTAATTATAAAAGGGCAATAATCACGAAATGAATAATCAAGAAATAATAATCTAACCTAAATATAGATATAATAATTATCAAGTAATAATATACAAGGAAACAAGTTCCACACGCATGCTTTAACCCAATAACAACGCATAAGCAACCGGAATCTCACATATACATTGTTCCCACACATAAAACACGTAGCAAATACACTAACAAGTCATAATCCCTCAAGTCAAGGTTAACCACAACATTTATCTCGCTCCGTATTCAAATCAAAGCTCAACCAGGGCTTTGCCTCTAGAATTATACTCCTAAACAATCAAATTTAACCAAATATAGTTCACACAATTCTAAATAAGCATTAGAAACTATCCACGGGTGAAAAAGATTCAATCTTTAATTATTTTGGAAAAAGTCATTAAAAGTTAACCCTGAGCTCGCTTGGTCAACACCGGAGATTTGGACAAAACCCAATTACCCATTCACCCCGGTCCCAATTATGTGATTTGTTTCAAAATATGACCCTAATTCAAGTCTAAATCTCAATTTTATAAAAATCTCCAATTCTACCCAAATGCCTAATTTCTACCATGGGAAATCCTAGATTTGATGTTAAACTCTAAGATATATTGATGGAATGTGATTAGAAATAGATTAAAATCACTTACCTATAGTTTGTAGATGAAAATCCCTCTTCAAAATCGCCTCTTACCGAGCCTAGGGTTCCAAAATATAAAACTGAGCATAAAAATCCCGTCCTTCAGCTTTTTGTCCAGTCGCAGGTGTTGCAAATGCGATGCGAACCCCGGAAATGCAAAGAATTCATCGCAAAAGCGAACTCCCCACATCTCTATTGGCATCACAATTGCAACGATTGGTTCACAAATGCGAACATTGGATCTTCGCAAAAGCGATAAAATGATCGCAAATGCGATCTCTGTTGATCCTAGGGCACCTTCGCAATTGCGAACAAAGTGTTCGCAAATGTGACCATAAAATACTAGGCCATACATCGCAAATGCGACTTCCAATCTCGCATTTGTGAGGCCTGCAACACCTGTTCACACCAGCAACACCAAAACTCTCTCAAACACTCTGAAACGCGTCTGAAACCTACTCGAGCCCCTCGAGCTCCAAAAAAAATATGCACAAAAGTCTAAAAATATCATACGAACTCGCTCGCATGATCAAATCACCAAAATAACACCTATAACCACGAATCAGACATCAAAGTGTATGAAATTTTTAAATAAACTCAAGAACTTTAAATTTTACTACCGGACGTCCAAATCATGTCAAACCAACTCTTCTTTACACCAAATTTTGCAGACAAGTCATAAATAGTGAAATAAATACCAAGTTTTAGAACCGAAATCTGAATACGATAGCAACAAAGCCAACCTATGGTCAAACTTAGGAATACTTTAAACCTTCAAATTACTAGTTTTCAACTAATCATGTTAAATCAAGTTAGGGACTTCCAAATTCAATTCCAAGCATATGAACAAGTCCCAAAGAATAATAGGGACCCACCGTCCAAATATTGATCTGGGTTCCTTTACACAGAATATTAACTGTAGTCAACTCAAATCATTTTTAAAGCTAAAATTTATGTTTTCATCAATTTTTCACATAACCTTTTTTCGGAAAAAGACTTGGACTATGCATGAAAATCAAGGAATGCTAAACGGAGCTACTCAAGGACTCGAAACATGGAAATAGAGGCTAAAATCCAAAATGACCTATCGGGTCATCACTTGTGGAAGCTAGTAAATCAAACTTTGAACGACGATAAATCAGATAACAAAAAAGACACAAACATTTAACGTAGTTCGTTCAATTGACCCACGTCCACAAATAGTGCCCCAAGATTCGAGGGGGATGTACTTTTGGCCGAGGTTGACAGATTTAAGGAAAAACTCCAACACCAAGGGGATTCCCTCGTCTTTGAAAAAACATACTCTATGTATCATATGAGGAGGAAATCCTTGGAGGAGGCCAAAGCGGGAATCATTGATATTGATGATGAAATCGCCAAGGCCTGAGGGCTAAAGTTAACTGCTCGAGAATAGCTCAAGGCTCAGCCTAATGCAACTGACTCTTCGAGTACTGGTTCTAAGTATTTGATAACTGAGAAGTAACTTGAAGAGAATGATGATGAAGGCCTGGATTCTGCGCCGGCGGAAGATCCATCCACTTCTCTCGAGGGGCCTAGATGCCTCACTTACTTCGAGTTTCGGTGGCGATAATGCTTAGATATTTCCTTTTTTCTTTTGTTGTTTTCCCTTTATACTTTAGTACTTATGACATTTTGCATGCTGATCAATAAAGAAGACTTTTGTTTATGCATTACACAAAGTTTATTCTTTTGCGTCGAAATGGATAAGGCTTCGGGTGTATTTTAGTCTGATAACTTTATGTTCAAAGCATAAATTCTTCCGGAATCAACCCTTTACTATGAGGGTTTCATAAGAGAGGTCCATCTTATGTTTACGATGCTCTTGAAAAGGACATCTCATGTTTATTCTGGCACAAGCATTTGAAGTTTTTTGTTAACTTTTAAATAATAAAATCATTTCATCGTTTGGAGAAGAAATAAGATAAAAATAAAAGAACTTCATTTTATTTCTTCTATCTTCAAAAGTACATAAGCATTCTTTTGCTGGAAAAAAATTATCAATACATGAGGCTAACTTGTACATCTTGTTTTTATGGGGCTTGTCATGCAGTCCCCGGTCCCAATGAGACAATATTGTTCCTGGATCTCATAGTCCCAATTTTTTGTGGCAATCACGTTTTTGTATTCTCATACTATTCCCCCATTGTTCTAATGAAAAGTGTGTGAATTGGAACACAAGAAATCTTGCTCTGATAAGAAAAATACTTGTGAACGGTTGAATAATCTTTGGTTTGATGGCAAACTTTGCTTCCCATTAGGAACTTTGTCATCAAGTCAAAGATTATCTAACCATCCCGTAGTGGCTTATCATATCGATACCTTATCATTTAAAGGTCTTAACTTTGCCAATGACGTTCCCTTTGTAGTATGATTTCCGTTGCTGCCTCGTTGATAACCTTGCCAGAATAACTCGGTTGGGACAAAAACTTGTCTAAGGAAAATAGATTACAACACATACTCACAGTGTTGACGGGATCCATCAACAATAATACCTTTTGAGGTGAGTCACGTTTTGATTACTCGGCAATTTGACTCCATCTTGATTTTCCAACTCGTATGATCCCTTTCTGGTGATAGCTGAAATCAAGTAAGGGCCTTCCCACATCGAACCCAGTTTTCTGGCATTGATTTCTCGAGTGTTCTGAGTTACTTTCCTCAAAACCAAGTCCCCTACTTTGAAGTAATAAAAATTGGCTCTTGGATTATGGTATCTTTCCATCCTTTGCTTTTGAGCCATCATCCTTACGTGTGCCAAGTCCCTATGTTCATTGAGCATTTCTAGTTTCACCAGTAATGCCTCATTATATGCTTCTTTATCTGTTCGGGAGAACCGTAAGGTTGGTTCTCCTACTTCCACCAGGATCAGAGCTTACGCATCGTATATGAGAGAAAAAAGTGTCTTTCCCATGCTAGATTTTACCTTCGCCCGGTACTCCCATAGCATGCCCGGTAATTCTTCGGGCCATTTGCCCTTAGTAGCTTCTAACCTCTTTTTGAGGTTTTGGATAATTACCTTATTGGTTGACTTCGCCTGTCCGTTGGCGCTTGGATGGTAAGGTGAATAAGTAATTCTTTTGATTTTTAGATCTTCAAGAAATTTTGTGACTTTGGAGTCTATGAACTGTTGTCCATTATCACAAGCAATTTCCTTTGGTATTAGAACTAGTAAATTGTGTGTTCCCATAGGAAGTTGATCACTTCGCGCTCACCGATCTTTTAGTAAGGACCTAGTTCAACCCATTTAGCGAAAAAATCAGTTAAATTAAAAAAAACCTTACCTTTCTGGGGCCCGGTGGCAATGGATCAACTATATCCATCCCGCATTTCATGAATGGCCATGGGGGTTTTACCGGATGAAAGAGTTATGCTAGCTGGTGTACCAATTGTGCATAGCGTTAGTACTTGTCGCATTTTTTCACAAATGCTTTTGCGTCTTGTTCTATCCGTGGCCAATAATTTCCTGCCTTAACTAGCTTTTGAACCAACGAATCTGCACCTGAATGGTTTCCGCAAATTCCTTCATGGAGTTCTCTCATCACATAATCTGCCTCCGAGGCTCCTAAACATCGGGCCAATAGGCCTTGGTATGATCTCTTATATAGTTATCCTCCATTAAGGAAGTAACGAGCCGGTTTGGTGTGTAGTGTATGGGCCATCTTCGGATCTTCGGGCAGCTTGCCGTATTGAAGGTCCTCGATGAACTCATTCCTCCAATCCCAAACGAGATTGGTTATATTTACTTCACAATAGTTGTCCACATCTAGTGCCGAATGCATATGTTGAATGACAGTACCAGAGTTTGATCCTTTCATCTGCGAGGATGACCCCAAATTGCCCAATGCATCTGCTTCTATGTTCTCTTCTCTTAGGATGTGCGTGATTGACCACTCCCTGAATTATGAAAGCAACGTTTGAAATTTAATCACATACTACTGCATATGTTCCTTCTTCGCGTCGAAAACCCCGTACACTTGGTTTACTACCAGTTGCGAATCACATTTGATTTCTATGACCTCAGAGCCAAGTTCCGTGGCTAGTTCGAGTCCTGCAACCTAACATCGTACTAGACTTCATTGTTAGTTAACAGAACATTTTTTACGGTCTGCCTCAAGGTTTCCCCCAAAGGAGTGATTAGGACCACCCTGAGCCCAGACACTTTCGCATTGGAAGCTTCATCCATGAACAGGGTCCAAACTCCTGATGTCGTGTCTGACACCGTGACCGCTTCTTTTGCAACCAAGGCTAATAACCCAGGACTGAAATCGACCACAAAGTCGGCCAAATTTTTTGATTTGATCACAGTACTAGGCTAGTATGCAATATCAAATTCGCTAATTTCAACTACCCATTTGGACAGCCGTCCTGACAACTCAGGCTTGTGAAGAACATTCCTAAAGGAAAGGTTATCACAACGGCTACTGAGTGACACTGAAAGTAGGTCCTAAGTTTTTTAGAGTTTACTACGAGAGCTAAGGCTAACTTTTCGAGATCCGAATAATGTGTTTCCTCTTATAAAATTTTTTTACTAACATAATAGACAGGAAATTACATGCCTTCATCCTCCCGGACTAGAACGACACTTACCGCTACTTCTGAGATTGCTAGGTATATCAACAATTGTTCACCTTCCCTCGATTTTGATAGTAGCGAGGGGCTTGATAGATAATGTTTCAGGCCTTTCAAGGCATGCTGACACTCTGGAGTCCATTCGAAATCGTTCTCCTTCTTTAAGAGTGAGAAGAAGTGATGACATTTTTCTAAGGATCGAGAGATGAACCTGCTCAAAGTAACTAATCTCCCAGTTAATCTTTGTACTTTTTTTTTATGCTTGTAAGCTGGTTTGGGATGTCTTTGATGGCTTTGATTTTATCGGAATTTACCTCAATACCTTTCTGTGAGACCAAGAAACCCAAGAAGTTACCGAAGCCAATCCCGAACGCATTTTTTTCGGGTTGAGTTCCATTTTATGCCTCCTCAAGATATCAAAGGTTTCTTGGAGGTGCTTTAAATGATCACCTATATTCAAAAACTTGACCAGCATGTAATCTATATACACTTGCATTTTAACCTATTTATTTCTCGAACATCTTGTTCACAAGCCTTTGATAAGTGTCTCCGGTATTTTTAAGCCCGAATGGCATCACATTATAATAATATGTGTCAAAGTTCGTTATGAACAAACTTTTTTCGTGATCCTTCAGGTTCATCTTAATTTGGTTGTACCTAGAATAGGCATCAAGGAAACTCATTAACTCATGCGCGGCCGTTGCATCAATCATTTAATCAATGTTTGGCAGTGGGAAAGAGTATGTAGGGCGCTCCTTATTCGATTCTTTGTAATCTTCGCACATTCAAAATTATTATTCTTTTTCGGAACTACAACTATATTAGCTAATCATTTGGGATACTTTACCTCTGAAATTGAACCGATGTTAAGTAATCAAGTTACATCTTCCTTAACAAACGTGTTTCTGACTTTGACTATTGGGCGTTTATTTTGCCTTATTGTAAGGAAGTTCGGGTCCAGGCTTAGCTTGTCCACGACCACCTCTAGTGGGATACCTATCATATATGAGTGCGACCATGCAAAATAATAAATGTTAGCTTTAAGGGAATTAATAAACCCGGACCTGGGTTTCGGATTGAGCCTCATTCGCAAATGAAACTTTCCTCTCCAAGAATTCCTCGAACAAATCCCCTTTCTCGAGTTCTACTGCCATTGATATGGTCGCGCATGTCTCTTTCGGTACCTGAAAGTATCTCGGTACCTTATAGGATTCAGATAACTCCTCGTCTTTATCATCTTCACTTGGCACGTGAGCAGGCCTCGGCTCTTGCAATTGCTATTTGCTAGGTTCTTTCCCTTTACTGGTAGAAATTGGCACTATGTTCATTTCTCTTACCACTGATTGATCTCTTCTTGTTTGCTTGATTCTCTCTAGGGTCGAGAATTTTAGCAGTTGGTAATATGTTGATGGTACGACCTTCATTTCATGTAACATGATCTACCAAAAATTATGTTGTAGCTCATGTAATTGTCCACCAATTCAAATAAGGTAGTCTTCGTAACCACTTCAGCATTCACTGGCAGCAGGATCTCCAATCGGCTTGTCACACTTGCCAAGTTGAACCCGGTGAGGAGCTATGTTGCTGGAATGATACTTCAACTTAATTTGGCTTGTTCCAACACTCTCTATTGACTGCTGTTGGCTGAACTTCCTGGGTCGACCAAAACACGTTTAATCTTTAAATCTAAAATATTAAGAGAAATTACTAGGCATCATTATGCGGTAGAAGAAGTCCGTCGGCATCTTCCTCCGTGAAGGTGATGTCGTCTTCGGTGACTTTCTGGAGTCTCTTACTGTGGGCCACCGATACTTTTGTATTCTTAGCCACCGAAAAGGTCACACCATTGATTTTATTCCCTCCGAAAATCATGTTGATAGTCACCCGAGGAGGATCTTCCCCTATCTTTGAGTGTTCTGCGTTGTCCCAGCTATGGCCATAATTGTTCTTGGATTGGTCTCTCAAGAACTCCATGAGATGGACATTCTTAATAGTGTTGCCACCTCCTCGCGAAGATGACGGAAGTCCCCAGTTCTGTGACCATGATATTTGCACCATAAGTTGGGATCCCTTTGACTGGGATCGGATCTGATTGGCTTCGGGAATCATACTTCTTTGATATTCCTCATCACCGATACCAACTCCACTACGCTGATGTTGAAATTGTAATATGATAACCTGGGATAAGTGGGATCCCGGGTCCTCGACACCTCTTTTTCTTGTAACAATCTGTTGTTCCGGCCAAGATCAGTTCTTATTTCGGGAGCGAACCTATTCGAGGATGGGAACCCCTTACTTCCTCGCCCGTCGGCTCTCTCCTAAGGAGATAAGCAACCTTGAGAAGATCGCTGGTCTGCATCAAAATCATCCTTGAACTTATCCCGGTTCTTGTCTAGGTCCCGTCCTTTGGTTGATGTCAGGAACCCAAGCTGATCATCTTCTATCCTTATCTTTGATTTATAGAGGTTATGTACATCTGCTTATGTGGTTGCATGGAATTCGCACAGGCTTTCCTTCAACTTCCAAGAGGTGTCGGAGCTCTTCAGGTTCAAACCCCTAGTGAATGCCTCTACTAACTATTCGCCTGGTACGACCGGAAGAAGCATCCTCTCTTTTTGGAATCTAATTGCGAACTCCCACAGCAATTCGGACTCACCCTATGCGATCCTGAATATGTCCGCCTTTCTGGCTTGGACCTTTTTGGTTCTCGCATAGGCCTTAATGAATGAATCTGCAATCATTTTAAAAGAGTCAATCGAATATCCGGGTAAAAGTGAATGCCATGTCAAGGCCCTTTTCGTGAGGGTTTCAAACAAGTTAGTAATAGATGCAAGGATCAACTCAACTACGCAATTGTCTAAGCTCCATGGTGGGCACCAAACTATTTACCCGTAAAATGGTACAATTAAATTTGTTACGTGGTTTATAAACAAGTGAACTGATTTGATCCAAAAATAATAAATAAATAGGATTAAAGATAAGACATAGCATAAAAATCATAGGAAATGGAAGGCATGCTCCGGGAACGATGCTTCCGAGGACATAATTAAGAACAATGTTAAACAATAAGTAGAATTATCTTACTTAGCTTGAGAATATAATGTAGCATAAATTTTGTTATTGATTTCGTATCTTTACAGTGGTTGTTGAAACTACTATTTATAGCTATACTTAGGAAACAAGATCTTAGGAGCACGCCCCTCTTAAATAACAATAAAGGGGGTCATTGATGAATATGTAAACACGTGCCATGAATGCCAAAATTCTCTGTAACGCCTTCCTATTTAATATTAGAGAATATCCTTCACTAAATGTCATCTGATGACAAACATTCGATCTGCTCATGTTAATCATGCTCCCTTCGAAGCTTATCCGATGTTATCTGCGGTTGTTGTTCCTGGTCTTGGTTCTTACTCGATTTGTATTCCGCATATCTTTAGTTCCACGTGTCGTGCTATCATTCGATCATTTAATATAAACTAATTCCACCCTATACAGGAATGATTCATAATAATTTGCTTGAGCTGAAATTTCAACGGCTTCTCTTGAATATACATACTTTTCATCATTTTGGGAGAGCTCTTGAGCTGATCACCTTTCAACCTCTAAATTTTATATTTTTGGGAATAAATTTCTAACAAGGAATGGATTCTGTATGTTGTGTATCACACTTCAATACTTCTCGCATAGAATGTTTATACTGAATTAAGTAATCACTTAGCACCTATAATTCAAAACAAATGATAATACATATCATTTATCATAATGAAGTGATAAATGCGTGCAATATTTTACATTCATTAATTTGATATAAAATTTTATACATATAAGTTTTTACTCCCATATATCTATCCATCGCCGCCACCAACCACGGCGTAATCTTTCTTTTTCTTCATCAATTTTCTTTGAAATTTTATAATTTATTTTATGTGAAAAATATTTACTTCCTCATTGATGAGATCATTCGAAATCTTGCGTTTTTTGAAACTTTTTTTTCCATATTATTGTATTAACTTAGTATATTTAGTATCACGTATAGGGAAATTTTAATTAAGTAGCCGTTCTAGTCAAAAGCTTCGTCCAAATCTCTTATGTAATTACAATTGATTACGAGAAGACGAGAAATGAAACAAAAGCAAGAAAAACTTCTAATTGTTCTCGTTTCATTTCATTTGACGTACGGCTGCATATCATTATTGGAGTCAAATAGCAGACATTTTGACTTTATTTTATATTGTGAGTTCACACGTGTAGATAAATCGTCAACAACTCAACATGTTGATAATGCAGATGTCTGTTTCTTAGGCCATTGTTTATATTTTGTCACTATTTTAAAAAGTCCTGCAACTACAGCTCTTGAAAATTTGTTCCCCCTTATAACATTGATGTAATGTTTTCGCACATAATTTTTAGTTTGCTCATAAAATATTAGATTGTAATTTAACGCTTGTAATAGCTTACAAATTTTTTAGATCGTAATCTAAAGCTTTATCATAAGATTTTAGGATTATCCATAAGTTTTCGATCTTTAGGTAGTGATCTAAAAGGTCCATTAATTGGAAGAACAATAGATAAAGAATTTTCAGAAATCACTATTGTTTAGTGGCTATTAACTTTTTATAGCTACCATATACATAATTACTTCATATAGCTAGTTGTTATGGTAGTGTATTCGCGATGTTGTATTCATGAATATAACAACAAAAAGCGCACAAAATCAGGGCAGTCCAGCTGTACACGCATGTATTCACATGTACTCGTGCTGCTGTATTCATGAATATAGCAGCAAAAAGCGCCTAAAATCAGGGCAATCCAGCTGTACGCGTATGTATTCACATGTATTCGCGTTGCTGAATTCATGAATGCAGTAGCAAAAAGCCCATAAAATTAGGGCAGTCCAGTTGTACGCGCATGCATTCACATGTATTCGCGCCATGTATTCAGTATTCATTCTTATGGGAATGGGAATGAAAAACAAAAGATACTTTTTCTCGAAATATGGACAAAGTAAATTCTGCATTTCGAGGCCTTAAAACCCTCTTTTTGTCTAACCTCGATTTGCGTGCGCATTTCGGGTACGAAACCGGAAAGCCTATATGTGAAAATCTGTGAAAAATGATAAATTTTGATTTTAAAATAAATTAATTTGACTTCGGTCAATATTTTGGATAAACGGACCCGGACCCATGATTTAATGATCCCGGAGGGTCTGTAAGAAAATATGGGACTTGGGCGTGTGCCCGGAATCGAATTCCGAGGTCCCAAGCCCGAGAAATGAATTTCTAAAGAATATTATTTTCTGAAATTATTTATGAGTTTTGAAAATAAAATATGATTAGAATTTGATGGTATCGGGCCCGTATTTTAGTTCCGGCGCCCCGTACAGGTCTTATATGTGATTTAAGATAAGTTTGTGAGATTTGGTAAGAAACGGACTTGAAACGACGTGAATCGGATCATATTTGAGAAAATTTGAAAACGTTGAAGTTCTTGAGAAATTTCATGATTTTGATGTTAAATACATAATTGTTGATATTATTTTAGTGATTTGAATGCACTCGCGAGTCCGTATGATATTTTTAGATTGGTGTGCATGTTTGGTTTGAAACTCCTAGGGCTCGGGTGAGTTTTGGATAGGCCACGGGGTGTATTTTGGACTTGAGGAATTGCAGACCTTTAGCTGTTGTATTGCAGGCCTGCAGGCTTCGCATTTGCAAAGCCTGGCTCGCAAATGCGAGTTCGCAAATGCTGCCTTGTCGCAAATGCGAACAATGGCCAAGGCCAGCTATCTCACAATTGCGAGGAAATCTATCGCAAATGCGATGCCTCCCCTTGTAGCCAGTCGTCGCAAATGCGAGGCATTCTTCGCAATTCCCAACTCGCAAATGCGAAAATTCGTTCGCAATTCCCAACTTAGCAGAAGCCTAGGTTCGCAATTGCAAACCCTGGTCGCAATTCCCATATCTGCAACCTGCAATTTTATAACTTAGCCGAAAATGTCCCATTTTTCACACCCTTTCAAAATCAAAACACTCTTGGGCGATTTTTCAAAGACAACTCTTCTCCCAAATCTATCGTAAGTCAATTTTAACTAGTTTTCTTTCCTTAATATTTTTTAACATGATTTCAACTCAAAATTAATGATTTTCATGAGAGGAAATTGGGTGTTTCGGGTAGAACCTAGGTTTTTCAAAAATTCGGATTTGGACCTCGATTTGAGGTCCGATTTCAAAATAAATTATATATTTGGGCTCATGGGGGAATGGGTAATCGGGTTTTGGTTCGAACCACGGGTTTTGACCATGTGGGCCTGGGGCGATTTTTGACTTTTTGGGTAAGACTTTGGAAAACCTATTTTCATGCGTTGGAGTTGATTCATTTAGCGTTTATTGATATAATTAAGTAACTTGTGGCAGTCAATTGGTGGTGAAATCAAGGGGTAAAGCGATAGTTAATACGTGAATTGTATTCGTGGCATCGAGGTAAGTGATTGGTCTAACCTTAGCTTGAGGGATTAAGAGTCGAGTCCTATTTGCTATGTGGTAATTGTTGAGTACGACGTATAGGTATGATGATGAGTATCTATACATTGGTTTCTAGCATGCCCGTGAGTCTTATAATGTGATTATCATGACTTTGTTGTATTATTCATGCCTTGGTGATGATTTCTATTTGTTGGACAAGGTTTGTGGAAGTAATTGTGATGTTTCAATATTGAGGAGCGTTGGCTCAAGTTGTATTTTGAATTGTGAAAGTATAAGTGGTAATTGAACCCTTTAGAGCATTGGCTCAAGTTGTAAAGTAAAAGAGAAAAAAAGAGAAAAGAATTACTATATTGACTCCCTTGTCGGGATATGGTTGTTGTTGTTTTGATGTTGCCCCTTGTCGGGATTTGATTGTTAAACTATTATTCCCTTTTCCGGGATTCTTATTGTAATTTCATTCATTTCCTTGCCCTATTATTTGTGATTGTTGTTTGGGTGAGGAAGAGAGTTAAATCACAAAGGGTAATGTCGTGTATTATTTTGGTAAGAGAGTTTTAAAGCACGAAGGGTGATGCCGTGTATGATTTGTGAGGAAAGAGTGTAAAGCACGAAGGGTGATGCTGTGTCGCACGATGTACCATTCCGTGCCGATTATATTGATTATATGGTGAGGACGAGGGTAAAAGTACGAAGGGTTATGCCGTGCACATTTTCATTACTTGATTGCTTGGTGAGGACGTGAGTAAAAGCATGAAGAGTGATGACGTGCACTTATTAGTTTCAGATTCTTTGTTGATATTTGAGATATGTTGTTTCTTTCATTTCCCCTTGTCTTTCTATTCTAAATTTAGGTTTCCCCCGCAGCATGTTACCCCTCCCAAACTTGATTGTATTTTACTGTTCTTCTTTTTTCGTTGTATATAGTTAAATTGCACAAGATTATTTTGTAGTCTGGTCCTAGCCTCGTCACTACTTCGCCGAAGTTAGGCTAGGCACTTACCAACACATGTGATCGATTGTGCTGATACTACACTTTGCACTATGTGCAGATCCCGGAGCAGTTTTTGGACCGTAGATTGGGTGGCTACCTTCGGTCCACGTGGAGATCCAAAGTAGACCTGCAGGCGTTCGCAGGCCCTGGCGTGTCCCTCTATCCCTTTATTCCTATTTCATTTCCTTAATTTAGAGACAATGTATCGTTTATTTTTCAGACTTTGTATGTAGTATTCTTAGATCGTTTGTGAAACTGTGACACCAGTTCTGGGTGGTTAAGGATTAAACAGTTGTATTAGATTCATATTTCAGATAGTTTACTGTATTTCTTCCGCTTATTGAAATTTTCGTTGTTTACACGTTATTGCTTTATAATTGTTAAAAAGTATAAAAGGGGTAAAAAGATATTTTGTTCAATAGTCGGCTTGACTAGCTCATATTAGTAGGCGCCATCACCACTCCCGAAGATGGAAAATTCGGGTCATGACAGTTTAACTCTGAAAGAAGCACTTCATGAAGCATCCTGAAATTTAATTAATTAATTTATTCCCTTTCTACATATGGAGGAAGATAACTTATATTAACAGGACAATAAACGCACGGTTTCTTTATCCCCTTTCACCTTTCATGATTTATAATTGGCTAAACTCATAAAAAATAAAAAGCAAAAAAGCATTAAAATTGATTTTTATTGACCAATCAGAATTGCCTTCCGGGATTTATAATTGCCTCAAAATTTTTAATATATATACATTGTTGGACCTTTTGAATAACAGCAAAGAAGATCTTCAATTTTCGTAGCGATGATGTAAAATAGATATTGGGCATTTTAGAAAAATATTTCATAATTGATTTAGCAAAACATAAATTTTAAATCTATTGGACTTACTTAGTGAAAATAGATTGAAATTTTTTAGCACAATTTATATATTAATATATCATATATTCAAAATAAATTTAGAATTAAATTGAATAGATGTATCGAGGGAGAATTCGCTTTGAAGAAACTATTTCCTAGATACACATGTCGCCTTATTTCATAATTGAATAAATTTAAAAAAAATTAAAAAGGTGAATATAGTAACGACAATCGCCTTAAAAATAGGTATGTCCCGCCGTATAATAACGGAAAAAATATCAATTAGTGTGATACACTCCTAATATAACTCAGCAAAATCAATTCTAACATGTCTCATTATCAACCAATTCAATTAGAACGATTCTTCAGTTGTAGATAACTATTGTATTTAGTGTGTTTTAATTTTTGTTTTTACTATTGCATTTATTAGATTCAATGTTTATATGTATTCGCTATTTTATATTCAGTGTATTCGAATGTATTAATAGTATTTTAATTATTCCTAATACATGTTATTATTGTTGTATTTAATATATTTCATTGGTTGCATTCTCTGTATTTCTATTTGTATTCAGCGTATTTCACTATATTTTAAAATTAAATGTATTCACTGTTTGTATTGTGTTCTATTTTAATATTTGTATTCAGTGTATTTCAATGTTATATCATGCATTCATGCATGAATACAGATGTATTCAGCTGTATTGAAAAAATACAAACCTTCGAAATACATAAATACAAGGAAAAAATATATATACAAAAATACACTGTATTTGAGTGAATTTGTATAGAATACAATGTATTTGTATCATTTTATGTGACTAAATAGCAAAGAAGAGAAGAAAGTTCACCTGAAATGGCATTTTCCTGCAAAATAAAATATTGTATACATTGTATTAAAACCAAAAATGGAGACGAACAAAAACTCCGTCCCTCGAATCTTTTCTGGCATAACAAATATTGTAGTATCCGTGTAAAGGAATCCATTGCAATATCCGGAATAGAAGAAAGTTAAAGTGGCCCTCTTGTTTCAAAATTGTTGAACAAGTCATTGAAGATGAAATTTAAAGTTTTCTGTTGAAAATCTAACAATGGTGAAGATTTTAAAAAAATAAAAGTGAAGAGAAAAAGAAGAAGATTGAACCGGCCAAAAATCCAAAAATTTTAACACTTACCGCGAATTTTTGGAGCAAAAACGGTGAAAGTGAGAGAGAGAATCATGATTCAAAAATCGCGAATAGAATCTTACTGTGAGAGAGAGAATCGTGGAGAGAGAGAAGAAATATTTTGCTGTAATTTTGGAGAGAATAACTTAAAGAATGATAGAAAAAAAATGGTAAATAGCGTGTTTCATGCCTTAATGGTAGTGTATATCATAAATACCTATTTTGCTATAAAAAAATAAAAGATAGCTTTAGAAAATAATATTTTAAAAGAATTTTGATTTATAATAAATAAGGTGTAAATATTTTTCATAGGAGGTAAAATTTCCTAAAAATATTGCCATTAGTAAGCGACTGATATAAAAAAGGAATAACTAGCGAAAAATTCATGATATAATTCGAGTCGAAGGTAATAAATTTAGTTGAATTTTAGTAATGTTCTAGTTCGCCTGCAAGGATGATTACACTATACTTTCTACATAACCACCTAGGCTAGCAGATAAGATACAAATTATATTTTTTTTCTTTTTGAGAAAGGCTAACATATTTTTCACTCAAAATCTTGAAAAATTAATGGGCTTTCTTTTTCTAGCCACATACTGTATAGGTCGAAATTTGGACGACCATGGTCATTAACGAGTATATTAAAAAGTGAGGTCCTTACGATGCAACATCCTTCGGTCATTATAAAGGGTAACAATTAACAGTGGCTAGAGAATGCACGACGTCTGTAGTCGTGTTAGCATGATAGGGAACAATGGGAATATGCCTTTTGAATATTCCTTGTGTTGTACCTTTGTTAGGGTAAAAGGGGAGATTGTCCCCAATAAAAGGGAGGAGAGCATTCTGCAACGAGGGCCTCTGGGCTGATTGCTAACAGAAATCCATATATCATTATTTGTCGTGACGAATTTCATTCATTGCTATATTCTCTTACATTTGAAATTCTTGCGTTTATGAATAATCATTCGATTCCAACATACTAGGAAGCATTATCCAGCTTGTCTCTCTCTTACGCTATTCAATTTAGATTTTGTTACACTTAGCTGAGATTTAACCCTTCATCTTCAGTAATTGATCTAACCAAAAAAGTCTCAATATCTTTTGGTTCAGATAATTTGGCGCCGTCTGTGGGGATTTTCACAATAGGCTAGATTTTATGTCCCAGCTTGACTATGTTTCATTGTTATAGGATAGTCAAATAATGATAAATTGGCTCTAATTGTGAGTTTCATACTTTGCAGGAGCTAGTTGCGCGTATGAGGACTTAGAACTGTATTTGGAGCTAAATTGAACTAAGGGAAGCCCCTCGGAGCTGAGTACGTTGAAAGAAAAGAGAAAGAAGGGCTAAAACAATGACCCGGACTAGCGCGCCCATTAGTGTGACCGTGATGGCCCAGGATTTCAATGCAGAATGTTATGCCATATGCGAGGTCAGTAGCGCGCTCACTAGAGCGGCCACGCTAGTCCAGTTCGCAAAAATACAAGTCAGGGGTAAACATGGAAGCTCGGGGGGTAATTCAACCTATAAGAGGTCCAGCTCGCCCAAAGGGATATTATCAAGGTTTTTACAGCTTAGTTGAAGGCAAGGAGAGCAAGAGGCAAGGAGAGCAAGAGGCAAGGAGGATAATTCAACATTGAGTTCTTCCTTTCTTCCTTTTATATTTTACCATTTGTGATGAATTTGGCTATTGTTATGATGAACACTAGTATGAGTAGCTAAATATTTAGTCTAACGTTTTGATGGAACCTATTGGAGGATGAACTTTTTGTTATGTTAATATAGTTTGCATTTTAATCTTTATTTGTTCACCTACATTCTTGTTGTAGTTAATTGATAGGATCCTGAATTAGTTGTGCCTATTTAGTATGTATTACTCGGGAAAGAGTGCATAATTGTTGAACAAAACCACTCCCAGAGTGTATGAGGGATCAATAACCGAGGGTTTAAAGGCAGAATTAGGGATAACGAAGCCTTGGGTGCGATCTAAAGTGAGCTGCATTAAAAGTCAGCTAGCGTAACTCGGGAGAGTGCGTATAGTAAATTGTCGTGGTTACTCAGGAGAAATTTACTGTAATAAGAGTGCTCATGATCGATAGAGACGATTAGGAAAATCTATGTGAAGCATAACCGGAAGGGATTCCATCAGTAGGGGAAATCACAACCTTAGATCCTTCTCTTAATTGTTTACAATTTAATCTTAGTTAGTCTTTATTTATTTAATTGCAGTCACTCATAGTTAGTAGAAACATCCTCAATTGTTATTCAAAACATTTGGGAAGTAGATTACATAGAATTTAGTGAGTCTAACGAGAGTAATTGATAGGTTAATTCCTTGTAAGTTCCACTCTAGGCAAAATACTCATATTATATTTGCAACGTCCGCTTTTTCTTTTTATAAGGCATAGTTGGGTGTGATCAAATTTTGGCAATGTTGCCGGAGAATTAACGGTGTTATCAATTACAATTTAAAGAAATACAAAAATTCTTAGTGTAGTTAGTTTTCTCTATTTCAAATCTATACATTGAAATTTTAACGTCTGTTGACTTGGTTGTGCAGGTGCATGCCTAGAAACTCATCAAGAACTGGTGAAGTATTCAAAGCATTAACAGATCCCGAGAAAGTTTTCAAGGCCTTGAATCGGGCCAACCGGAAAAACAAACAACAACAAATAACTGAACAACTCGAACCAGACATGGGAGATAACGTGGTAGACCCAGCTGCGCCATTAGCGCTAGTGGCACCTCTTGTGCCAGAGGCTGCTCTATATGACTGGACACAACTCACAACAGAGAATTTGGCCACAACAATTTTAGTCCCACAGATACAGGTTGAATCATTTCAAATCACGAACAATATCCTGCACTTGTTGCAAAACAAGAGACTATTTTTGAGGTCACAAACCAAAGATCCCCAACAGCACTTGAAGAATTTCCTGTCAATCTGGAAAACTCAAAGGCAGCCCAATGTAACTCAGGAAGCAATAAAGTTGTTGTTGTTTCCATTCTCAGTGACATGAGCGGCCCAGACTTGGCTAAACTTACTCCCTATTAATTCCATAACGACTTGGGAGGAGTTAGTCAACCAATTTGTGAACATGTTTCATTCACCCATTGATGAAATTTTGAGTTTCAGACAGAAACCAATGGAGACACTGCAAGAAACATGGGAACGATTCAAAGGGATGTTGGTTATCTGTCCGCACCACGGTATTCCAGATCAGATATTGGAGTAGCGGTTTTACATGGGTTTCGCAGATGGTGTGAAAGGTAATATTGATGCTTCAGCTGGTGGAGCATTTTTTTAGCAAAACATGGAGAGAAAGCCAGAGTCTACTGGACAAGATGGCACAAAATTCGAGGTGGACAACCAGGAATGCACCTATCACTCCAGTGGTTCACTCAGTGCCCTTAGATCCATCCAACACTCTTGCTAAAAACATGGTCACATTAATGACACGGATAAGTATACTCACCAAAAAGGTGGAAGAGTGAGGGTAGAAGCAGTAGGTACACATTGTAGATACTACCAATGGGGGCTTATGCACATCTTGCATTAGTCAGCCAATTGGTAACCAGTGGAATACAAAAAGTAATCATCTTCACTACCTTGAGGACATGAATTATGTGTCTAATTATGGAGGCTAGAGACAGGGTTGACAAAATTGGGGCCAACAAAATTAGTCATACAGGCCAGTCCAACCACAACTCAACAATGGAAACATGGTAGGTATGAGACCTCACAATAATATGGCGCCTTACCAAAGGCCACAAAGATATAATAATCAACATCAGCAGCAGGTTTATCATCCTCCTCAGCAGTAGCATGATGGAAGATAGGAAGATGGGTTAGCTAGACTCGAGGAAATGATGCAGGATGTTATTGGGTCAAATGTAAAAATAAGTGAAAGAGTAGATGCACATAAGTCAGCTATTAAGAATATTGAAGTGCAGATGGACCAGATTTCGATGTCTTTGAATAATTATCCTCTTGGAACATTGCCTGCAGACACGCACGTAAATCCAAAAGATCAAGGCCCGAAGCAGCTAATGGAAGTGAGTCTACGTAATGGCATAGACTTAGACTTGGAGGAAGAGAGGGCCCGAGAAAGCAGACAGGCTGAGACACTTATACCAATGCCTATTGAGCTAGATGATTCAACGAAACTGACAGAGGTGACAGTGCAGCCTGCCCAACAAGAACATTACACACAGATTGAGGCTAAAAAAGAAGCTGAGACAGCCCAGGAACCGGTGGTTGAGGTGGTGTCTGACAAAGAAAATACCCAAATCATTGGGAAGAAGAGACCACCAGCACCATTTCCACAGAGACTGGACAAATACTAGAAAGAGGAGCAGTACAAGATATTTTTACAGATGGTAAAGCAAATCCATGTAAATATTCCACTGATTGATGCTTTGAAAGAGATGCCCGGTTATGCAAAAATGATGAAGGACTTGATATCTCGAAAATTTGATTTCCAGGACTTGGCCACAGTGACTTTAACTCAGACCTGCAGTGTTGTGGTGACTAGACCAGTTGTTGAGAAGCTGTCTGACCCGGGGAGTTTCACAATTCCCTGCACCATAGGTAACTTTGCTTTTTCCAAGGCACTTTGTGATTTAGGGGCCAGCATAAATCTTATGCCCCTTGGTATCTATAAGAGGTTGGGGATTGGAAGAGCTAGACCCACATCTATGTTGTTGCAGCTAGCTGACAAGACCGTGAAAAGACCCTCTGGGATCTTGGATGATGTGTTGATTCACTTAGGGAAATTTGTGTTCCCTGCAAATTTTGTGATTCTAGATTGCAAGGTGGATGAAGAAATTCCCATAATTTTGGGAAGGCCGTTCTTGGCCATGAGGAAAGCTCTCATTGATTGTGAAACTGGGGGAGCTCAAAATGAGATTGAACAATGAGGAGATAACATTCAATGTGCAGAAATCTATGAGGCGACCAAGTGAATTCGCCAATTCTTCTGTTATTGATGTAGTGGATGTAATCGTAGAAGCTAATGATGAGACGCTAACTATTGAGGACCCTTTTGCTGTATGTCTGGTCAATTTAGATGAGGTGAATGGGGATGAATTGGCAGAATGGGTGTTCGCTTTAGAGGGTAGAGTGTTTTGGGATAGAATTCTTGAATTCAAGCCCCTGCACTTAGAAAATAGAGAAACTCCTTCAGTCAAGCTATCCATAGAAGAACCACCACAGTTGGAATTGAAGCCATTTCCCGCCCATCTTAGGTGTGAGTTTCTAGGACCTAACTCCAAATTACTTGTTATTATCTCATCTAGTTTGTTAGATGTGCAGGCACAACAACTTTTGCAGGTACTCAAGGAGTGCAAGACTGCGATTGGGTGGACCATGACAAATATTAAGGGGATCAGCATGTCGTATTGTATGCATAAAATTTTGCTGGAAGAGGGACACAGACCTTCCAGGGAGCACCAAAGACGGCTGAACCCCAACATGAATGAAGTGGTGAAGAAAGAAGTGATTAAGTGGTTGGATGCGAGAATCATTTTCCCAATCTTTGACAGCAACTGGGTTAGCCCGGTGCAATGTGTTCCTAAGAAGGGTGGCATGACGGTGGTAAAAAATGTCAACAATGAGCTGATTTTTACAAGAACCGTCATAGGTTGGAGAATTTGCATGGACTACAGAAAATTAAATCTGGCCACCCGGAAAGACCACTTCCCACTTCCCTTCATTGATCAGATGCTTGACAGATTGGCAGGGATGTCTCACTTCTGTTTTCTGGATAGGTACTCAGGTTATAATCAAATCTCCATTGCACCAGAGGACAGAGAGAAGACCTCCTTCACTTGCCCATATGGTATTTATGCTTTTCGGAGGATGCCCTTTGGCCTATGCAGTGCACCCACCACATTCTAGAGGTGCATGATGGCCATATTCACTGACATGATCGAAGATATAATGGAGGTGTTCATGTATGATTTCTCAGTGGTGGAAAACTCATTCGACGAGTGCCTTATAAATCTGACTCGAGTGTTGAAACGATGTATTGAGACAAACCTGGTACTTAATTGGGAGAAGTGCCATTTCATGGTACAAGAGGGCATAGTCTTGGGATACTGGTTATCAAGTAAAGGAATCGAGGTGGATCATGATTAATTTGACGTGATAGCAAAGCTTCCAGCTCCCACTTCAATCAAGGTAATCAGGAGCTTCCTCGGGCATGCCGATTTTTACTGGAGATTCATAAGAGACTCCTCAAAAATCGCCAACCCTCTTTGTAAGTTGTTAGAAAAAGATCACCCCTTCTTGTTTTTTGATGATTGCAGGGTAGAATTTGAGGAGTTGAAAAAGAGGCTAGTCACAACATCCATCATTGTTGCCCCCGACTAGGAGCAATCATTCAAACTCATGTGTGATGCCAGTGACTACGCAGTGGTCACAGTGTTGGGACAGCGAAAGACAAGATAATGCACCCAATCTATTATGCCAATAGAATGCTGAGTGGAGCCTAGCTAAACTACACTGTAACTAAAAAGGAGATGCTGGCTGTGGTATTTTCACTCGCCAAGTTCAGATCATACCTGAATGGCTCTAAGGTAGTTGTATATACTGATCATGTGGCTCTCAGGTACTTGATTGAGAAGAAGGAGTCCAAACCGTGCCTGATTTGTTGGGTGCTATTACTGTAAGAGTTCGACCTTGAAATTCATGATCGTAAGGGCATAGAAAACCAAGTCGCTGATGAGCTGAAAACTCAGTCGAGGTTGAAGATATTCTAGAAACCTTTCCAGAAGAGCAGCTACTCGCTACAAGTCTTGAGGAAGTGCCATGGTATGCAGACTTTGCAAATTGCCTGGCAAGCAGTATAATTCCCTATGACCTTTTGTCTGTACAAAAGAAAAAGTTTTATCGTGACTGCAGCATGTATTACTCGGATGAACCTTATCTGTTCAAAATATGTGTTGACAGTATGATCCGGAGGTGTATCCCTGAGATAGAACAATCTTCTATTTTGCAGGCATGTCACGTTAGTATAGAGGGCATTTTGGAGGAGTCAGGACAGCGGCAAAAGTGCTAGAAGTCGGGTTTTACTGGCTAACAGTGTTTAAGGACTCACATCAATGGGTGAAGGGATGTAATGAATGTCAGTGAACGGGGAATATTTCCCATCGCCATGAGATGCCCATGAACCAAATTCAAGAGGTTGAAGTGTTCGATGTCTGGGGGATAGACTTCATGGGCCCCTTTTTCAACTCTTTCGGCAATAAGTACATACTTGTTGTAGTAGATTACATGTCCAAATGGGTGGAAGCTGCAGCACTTCCCACCAATGATGCAAGAGTGGTGGTGGGGTTTTTGAAGAAGAACATATTCACTCCTTTTGGGACCCCGAGATCTATTATCAGTAATGGGGGAACTCACTTTTGCAATCGAGCTTTCGAGAAGTTGCCGGCGAAGTATGATATGCACCAAAAGGTGGCAACACCATATCATCCTCAGACCAGTGGACAAGTCGAAGTGTCTAATAGAGAGATAAAGAGTGTACTGACCAAAACTATGAACGCCACAAGAACTGATTGGGCAAAAAATCTAGATGATGCACTCTGGGCCTACAGAACTTCTTTTAAAACACCAATTGGTATGTCACCATATAAGTTGGTGTTCGGGAAGTCCTGCCACTTACTATTGGAACTTGAACATAGATCTTGGTGGGCAATGAGCTGGATTTAGACATTGAGACTGCGGGCACAACGAGAGTCACAGAATTGCATGATCTCGGTGAGTTACGATATCTTGATTTTGAGAGAACAAGGTTGTACAATGAAATAATGAAGAGGTTGCACGACAAGAACATTGTTGAGCGCCACTTGAACCCCGGGGACATGGTATTGATCTATAACTAAAGATTAAGGCTATTCCCGGGTAAGCTCAAGTCACGATGGTCTGGCCCATTTCGAGTGGTCGAAGTATTCCCTTTAGGGGCTGTAGAGATTGCCTCAGAGAAAGACTTTCATACATTTAGAGTCAATGGACAGAGATTGAAACTATATGTAGGCATGAATAAACCAAAGGAAGTGTCATAGATCCACCTGACTGAACCTAAGAGGTCGAGCGAGCCTTAAATGCATTTGTCTGCATCGTGTCGCGACGTTAAATCAGGCGCTGCATGGGAGGAAACCCATTGATTTACTGTAATCGTCGTGCCACAACATTAACTAAGGTGATATTTGGGAGGCAGCTCAATGATAGTAGTAGTTATTAATTTTGAGTTTGGAAAGTACTAACCAATGTAGGTGAGCTTGGGCAGGTAATAAGTCCATCAGAAGCGGAAAGAACAGGTGCAAAAATGAAATAATTCGTGCCTAGGAGCGCACCCGCGCTACAGGCCGTGCATATGTTCTGCCTAAACTCCAAAACACTAGCACGACCGCTACAGACCGCGCTAGTGGCTGCGTATATGGCCAAGTGCTCTGCCTAGACTAGCGCGGCCGCGCTAGTCCGCCAAACTGACGCATTTTTCCATTTAACTTAAAAATAGTTTTTTTTATTTTGTATGTTAATTTCTTTTCCTTTATTCTATTCCCCCTTCAACCCATATAATTAATCCCCCCTTCAACCCCAATTCCCTCAACGTTCAAGCAACACAAAAGAACCCTGACTCCCTTCTTCTTCAAAATTCCATCTTCTTCAACTCCCCTCTTCTTCAAATTCCCAACCCACCTTCCCCAAGTTTCAAGCCACGCTTTCCCCTACTCTTCTTCACTTCTCCTCATATTCTCTCACTACAGGTATGATTTCTTTGTGCCATTTTTCATTTTTATTAGAATTTCATTTTTTTTTTTTGTATTTATGTAGTTATTTTTTCTTTTCTTTCTTAGTAGAAATTTGTAGCATATGTTTTAGTGATTGTGGGTGCTAAGGTTGGTAGAGTGTAGCTTGAATTAGTATGTGATTTTGGGGTTGTAACATGTTTGAAATGAGGTGTGAGTATATACTGCCCATAAGGTGTTTGTTTAAATGCCTTAGTGACTATAATTGAGTAATTGTGACCAATTGTGCGCGTGAAGTCTGAGTAACCGCATTGTGTCACAATTTTTTCTGGATGTTCTAACGTTATTCCTTTTCCAGGTACTATGGCTCTATCTAAGAAATGTCGCACCACAGGTGCCTCTTCCAGCAGTCAAGCTGGATCGTCCAGGGCGCGCGGGTCAACTCCTGCTCATCCTTTTGATGCCAACAGGTTCGTATTTGCAAAGGCTCAGGACCATTTTACGGATAAGGCCCCTAAAAAGCCGATACCGAAAAGGGGCATAGATATAGAGTCGGTCCAGTTGGGCTGCCCTCACATGTATACTAAGCTAGTAAGGCGTGGGTTACAAACCTTCATTGATAAGTGGGGCGAGGGGAATGTGATGGTTGTCCGCGAGTTTTATGCCAATATGAAAAAACATATGAATGGCGCAGTAACTGTGCGTAGAAAGGCGGTGGATGCCTCTGTTGAGGCTATACGGACGATGTACCAGCTGCCCCCTCCTGTGGATCCTTATGATGACTATTATGAGGGGTGTGGCAGATCACACACGCAATGGGCGATGTTCTTTGAAACAATCTTTGTACCCGGAAAGGAAATTGTCTGGATAAAGTATAGTCGGAAGTTTCACTCCTCGGCGCTAACCTTTGAAAGGAAGTGCTGGTTGTATGTTATAAACAACCACTTCATCCCGTCTTCCAACACTACGGAGGTGATGGTCCTCATGCAGCTCTGATTTGGTGCTTTATTAATGGTCACAACTTTGACGTGGCCAAAGTGATTCATGAATAGATGTTCACCCATTGTCTGGAGAAAATGTATGGTTCTTCTTCCCTTCCTTGGTTACTAAACTTTGTCGGGCAGCTCGGGTGCCGTAAAATATGGATGTGGATGGGAGAGTGCCAAGAGACCACAAGTTTCGAGTAGACAAGGTCACTACTGGTAAGGAGACGGTGGTAGCAGGCGGTGATGATAGTGGTGAATCGGATGACTTTGAGAATGAAGAGGCTGAGCAGGAGGATATGGGGGCCGAGCCACAGTCCCATGAGCAAATTGCAGCAGCTGCAATGCCATCTGGGACTACAGCACCATCTGGAGCTGCTCGGGTTACCCGGTTCACAGCTTTGAAGCAGGAGGTGGCTAGATTGTGTACTTCGGTTGCTGATTTGGGTACATGTGTTGATGCGGTGGCCGCCCAGCAGGTGAAATTAGAGAGGAAAATATTGGGCTGGCTGAGAGCTCTGGGTCATGCTTGCAATTTGAACCCAAACACGATCTCCGGTCATGAGTCATATTTCAGGGAAGTTCCTCTACCTCACTGTTCTTTATTTTGTATGCCATGACGACATGTCTTCCTTTTAAGTGCGGAGTGGGGGATACTTCAATGTATGCATGTATATGTAACAATTTGACTGTTTGATGTTTCCTTTATTTTTCTTGATTATTTTGGTGGTTTTGATTAATAGTTAAATTAGGTAAGTTAAAGTAGGTAAGTTGACTTGTCCTGACGACGGATCTCTTTCGGTGGGGTTCTTGAGGGTCTAAGTCGACGTAAACAAAATAGAAATATGGGGACTCTTCCTGATGACAGATCTTTTAGACATTTTTCTTGAAGGAAGTAAGTCTAAAGAAAATACCAAAAAGATTTTTTTTTGTTTTAGGAGGTGTAGTACTCCCGCTTGGTTTTTCTTTGGGCCACGGTTCTTTTCCAAGGGTTTTGCTTGAACTGGGTGTAGTTAGTTTTTGTTTATTTTGTTTTAGTTTTCAATTAGTATTGATGGGCCACGAGCTGAAATAGGAAGAGAAACCCTTGGCGTTGATACACCTAAACACAGTAAACACTAGAGTGTAACACTTAGTCTCACTGGTTGATTCTTGCTAAAAGTGCCTTAAAATTGTATGTTTGTAACTGACTTGAATACTCAAACGATAGTCTCGTGATAAGCTAATCTGGAGTGAGTCATGTGCCATGTGTGTGTCAGTTGTATTGCATTCTATGCTCTACATTTCATGCCTAGAACTTGCCATGTGTGTTTGCAAAGCGAAATAGTAGCTTTTTGCAGTCTTAGAAGTGATATAGGCATTTATTTGTTAAGCCAGACATATAAAGTAGACCCACCTAAATGTAATACATCGTAGTCAACCTCGTTAAGCCTATAAGCCTGTTTCTTTGGCAACCATATTGCGAACCTTACCCAATTATTTGAATGGCCCATCTGTTTGAACCCATTTACCTCCCATGAGAACTTGAATGATCTTAAAATATGAAAAAGCTAAAGTGTGGGGTGGTGATTTGGTTTTTGAGCGGAACCGATGAAATAGAGGAAAGGTGCAGTTTTTAGAAAAGTAAAAGAATAAGCACCACTTAAAAAGAAGAAAAAAAACGAGAAAAAAAAAGAGAATGAGTAAATGTAGTAGTTGATAAGTGGTGACTTGATAGAATTGCACCTAATGGAGTGGGATGTTACAAATAAAAATGCGGTGGAATGTCTGGTTGACATAAGTATAGTTTTGAAGGTTAATCTGATTGTATTAAAAGTGCTTAAGGAGGTTAGTCACTATATCCAAATATATCCTACCCATCCCTTTGCCTGCATTACAACCAAATGAAGTCCTAATTGATCTTAGACTGAATGGGCTTGATTAGTAGAGTAGTACACTACGGTCAAGCCTATGGTGTATCTTTATGGCATGTGAATGTTCTTTTTGAGAGTGAGTGAATTTTGTCTATCTAAGTTGCTAATTGTTTTTAATACTAGTATTTGTGGAACTACTCTCTTGTATGATGTGAAGGCATGTGATTCACGAAAGAAAGGTAGGTCTTGACTTCTGTATAGAGTAATTTGAGTAAGTACGAAGATTGCACGACGCGTGAGAGTCGACTTTTGAGGCAAAGATTGTTCACTACGATTGTTCACTACTAGGCGTAACTTTGCTGATTTGTTCTTGGTGTGGTACATTTGGTAAAAAGCTTAGTGAAGGAACATTTATAGAGAGTGGTGGATTGCTCGAGGACTAGCAATGATTTAAGTGTGGGGTGTTGATAATAGGCTAGATTCATGTAATTTGATGACTGTTTATGCCCCAACTTGACTATGTTTCACTGTTATAGGATAGTTAAATGATGATAAATTGGCTCTAATTGTGAGTTTCATGTTTTACAGGAGCGAGTTGCGCGTATGACGACTTAGAACAGTATTTGGAGCTAAATTGAAGCAAGGGAAGCCCCTTAGAGCTGAGTACGTTAAAAGAAAAGAGAAAGAAGGGCTGAAATGATGACCCATACCAGAGCGCCCACTAGCGCGACTAGCGCGACCGTGCTAGCCCAGGAGTTCGAAGCAGAATGTTATGCCATATGTGCGGTCAGCAGTGCGACCGCGCTAGTCCAGTTCGTAAAAATACAAGTCAGGGGTAAACTTAGAAGTTCGAGGGTAATTCCACTTAACCTATAAGAGGTCCAGCTCGCCCAAAGGGATATGTTCAAGGTTTTTACAGCTTAGTTGAAGGCAATGAGAGGCAATGAGGATAATTCAACATCGAGTTTTTCCTTTCTTCCTTTTGTATTTTACCATTTGTGATGAATTTGGCAATTGTTATGATGAACACTAGTATGAGTAGCTAAATATCTAGTCTAAGGTTTTGATGGAACCTATTGGAGGATGAACTTCTTGTTATGTTAATATAGTTTCCCCGGTTTAATCTCTGTTTGTTCAACTATGTTCTTGTTGTAGTTAATTGATAGGATTCTCAATTAGCTATGCCGATTTAGTATGTATTACTCGGGAGAGAGTGCATATTTAGGTAATTGTTGAACAATACCACTTCCAGAGATTATGAGGGATCAATAACCGAGGGTTTAAAGGCGGGATTAGGGATAACGAAGCCTTGGGTGAGATCTAAAGTGAGTTGTATTAAAAGCCAGCTAGCGTAACTCGGGAGAGTACGTCTAGTAAATTGTCGTGATTACTCGGGAGAGATTTACGGTAATAAGAGTGCTCATGATCGATAAAGACGATTAGGAAAATCTATGTGAAACATAAGCGGAAGGGATTCTATCAGTAGGGAAAATGACAACCTTAGATCCTTCTCTTAATTGTTTACAACTTAATCATAGTTAGTCTTTATTTACTTAATTGCAGTCAGTCATAGTTAGTAGAAACATCCTCAATTGTTATTCAAAACATTTGAGAAGTTGATTACGTAGAATTTAGTGAGTCTAACGAGAGTAATTGATAGGTTAATTCCTTGTGGGTTAGACTATGGGCGAAATACTGAGATTATATTTGTAACGTTTGCTTGTCTTTTTTATAAGGCATAGTTGGACGTGTTCAGATTTCTGTATCTAAGATTTTAGTTTCGTCTAGCTTTGCATAAAATAACCCTTGAAAGAGATAATCGCCACTTCCTAGTTTTGTACAAGTTAACAATGGCAGGGAAAGGAGATATAAAGCTAAAAGAAATAGCAAGTGTCTCAACCAACCTCCTGAATGTTATCGATGAAGACAACAGGGAATGAAAACAGAACACCAAAAGCTACACCCAGAGGAGAAGCTTCACCTCCCCCACATGAAAGCATAACCACTTCGCGCGCGAAAGAGGCCTCCACATCTGCAACAAGAGAAGAACCACAGTTGTGAAAAGGCTATTGAAGGAGTGGCTGACAAATAATTTGAGCAACATACTTGTCAAACCTCCTTTTTACTACCCCCGGAAGGGAGTATAAGGGAGTTTTTTCCAATTTAAGTGACAATCGAAACGGAATTATTTTATTAAAAAACCAGAGTCGACACTTGGAATAATTTATGGTGTCCCAAGTCACTGGTTTAAATCCCAAATCAAGGAAAGATTGACTCTTTTTTACAGTTTGCGAAACACAGAAATTCGGGTAAGGAATTCTGTTAACCCGGGAGAAGGTGTTAGGCATTCCCGAGTTTCGTGGTTTTAGAACGATCGCTCAGATATTATGATCGGCCTATTTATTTGATTTTAAAACATCTTTGAAACGTATATGCATTTTTATTCCCTTTAAACCGCTTTAAATAACCTAATTATTATACTAATATATATTTAATCACACGTTTGTGAGTCATGTTACGGGAACCGTACCCACAATCCACAACGTGTTTATTTTATTAAAAAAATATTAAATTGTGGCCGGATCACATAAATGTACCCTCGAACTTTTAGAAATTAAATGTCACGACCACGTCATGGGAACCGTACCCGTAGCTATGATAATTTATTTAACTAATGCGCCTAAAGGCTTTTCTACGAATGTTCACTTTTATTTCGCAAAACTTCGATACAAAAACCCATTACTGAACTAATTCCATTTCGGTTCAACAAAGCATGTGAAATTGAATTCCAAAAATTAGCTTAACATGTACACACCAATTCATTTCAAGCACAGCAAAGCAATTACAATTCACTTGGCATAACTGATTAATGAAACTAAAACTACAAATACAATCAAACCAAGGTTTCTAGTATGGACATTGGTACGATTTTACTTTCAATCCTTTTGTAAGGGTCCAAAAGGCAATATGGAGCACTCTGAGCTACAATAAGCCAAACAAGACCATATCCCAACAAAATTCTGAATAACATCAACGAACAGAACAACCCATATGGGAAAAACTTCATATAAAATACCAGTAAGGAATTCAATAGCAATACCCAAATCCGTCCGAACATGGACTAGACTAAGTAATAGGAACAAATGGAGCGAGATAGTAAGACATCATCAAAATGTAGCAATGAAGCATTAACATTCAACAAAACAGGGCAACAAACTAATAAAAGTAACAAAACATGACATCAAGAAAAAAACAACAGAAGGAAAGAGGAAATTGACCTCAAACGATAGCACCTAGACGAAGCTCGAATCAAAAAACCAACGGACAGTACCTCGCCGCCTCCGGTGACCTCAGATCTGCCAGACAACTTCGGACTATGACCTTCGGCAAATTCAAAACCTAAACACGACCACCACCCAACCAGATTCCATAATTTGAGAATGAAAATAGAAAATCTTCGATCTTCTTCTTTTTTTATGTCTGTTGACTGTGGGTGTGTGTAGCATGGTCAAAATTGGGTAGGGTTGGTGGTGAGGGAGAGGAAGCGAGAATGGGGTGTTGGAATGGAGGAGTTCTCTTTTTGTTTCTTTGGTGTGAAAGCTGAAGATGAAGACATTAGGGGTAAATGTGTGAAGGAGACGAAATTCTGGGGGGGGGGGGGTCATTTGGTGTTCAACGGCGGGTCAGATGGCTCTCCCTCTAGCGTGTATTTTCAGCCGATGGATTTTGTTCTGGTTGTTTAGCTTCTGAAGAAGATAATGGCTTCGGGGGTCGTGTATTTTCTACCAAAAACGGTGCCCCTTCCTTTTTAGGTTAGCTGATTTTTTGGATTTAGGTTTTGTCCCATCTGATGGGAACGGCTGATTCTCCTTAGGTTCTTAGAGTCTAATTGTTTTATATGGTTTTTTTTAGGTTAGGGTATATAGGCCTAGTAATTATGGGCTAGGTCCAAAAATTAGACCTAAAAATGGGTTATTTGAGCCCAAATTTTATTCTTTCCCCGCGAACGAGATTAAAATACAATCTTATTTATTAATTAGTCCTACTAAGTAAACTAACTGTTAAAATAAGACTGATCATTAAAACAAAACTATTTTTGGTATTTTTCAAGATTAAAAATGACTATAAAACATTAATGAAACTATTTTTTGGAATTTTGTTTTCTTGTAATAAAATAAAGTAAAAGAGTCAAAATTAGTTGAAATAGCGATATTAAGCCTAAATTAAATATTTACATGCTAAAATATAGAAAATCTTGGGGAGGGTCAAAAATCACATGTCTACAGCTGCCCCTCTTTGACTAGAAACGTGAAGAGTTTTCAGACAAAGAACGACTAGATAGATTTTTTGACCCAACCCTTATTGAAGGAGGCCAAAAATTAAGAGGAAGGAGAATGTGACCGAGCCCTGGTATCTGAGCTGCCTATATATTCTTGGCTATAAAGGAATCAGGCCACGTGTAGTTTAAAAGTGAGTGAGATGATGGAGTATACCAAGTTGGAGAGCCATTCGAGGTGTCGTTCCGTCGAGGTTCCGGTCCGCAGTCCTCTTATTACATCAAAAATCAAAAAATGAAAAAGACTAGCTAAGCCTGTCAACTATGAGTTACAAGATTCCTATCTATAAGTCTTCTGAAACTTGATCTTGAGTCTTGAATGGTTCTTCATGCAGACTTTAGATTTGAACCTTGGCGTTTGTTAGCTGCAGGTGCTAGTTCATTTTTCTTCATCTTTTCGGATCAAAACCGGACACACCATGCTTGCGACTTCAGTCATGTCTTGAGCAGCTCACATCTTTCTCTACTTCTGCATTTGGATTCACTTCTTTCTTTCTTTCTTTTTTTAATTCTGGATTGTGACTAACTTCTATTGATCATCTCGGACTGTTGACTCACATTTTTGCCGCGGGCTTCTTTTGTTGAAGACTTGAATTGCATTCCGAAGTGAATTCCCTTATTCTCCAGGTAGGCGTCTGATTGACAATACTCGAACTGTCTCCCTTCGAAACTTGGACTGTTTTCTCCTTGTTCTCCAAGTGGGCGCCTGATTGCCAATACTTGCACTGTTTTTCCTCAAAAATTGAACCGTTTTCCTTTGCTCTCCAGGTGGGCGCCTGATTGCTGAACTTGAACCGTCTTCCTTTGAACATTGTTGCTTTCCTTTTGTTCTCCAGGTAGGCACCTGATTACCAACATTTGAATTATCTTCCTTTCCTCCAAAACTTGACTTGTTTTCCCTTTGTTTTTTTGGTGGATGCCTGATTGTTGAACTTGAACCGCCTTCCTTTGAACATTGCTGATTTCCCTTTATTCTCCAGGTGGGCGCCTGATTACCGACATTTGAATTGTATTCCTTCCCTATGAAACTTGAATTGTTTTCCCTTTGTTTTCCAAGTGGGCGTCCGATTGCTGTATTACTTTGAACATTGCTTCTTTCCCTTTGTTCTCTAGGTGGGTGCCTCATTACCAACATTTGCACTATTTTTCCTTGAGACTTGAAATGTTTCCCTTTGTTCTCCAGGTGGGCTCCTAATTGCTGGCTTCTTTTGAACATTGCTAATTTCCCTTTGTTCTCCAGGTGGGTGCCTGATTTCCAACACTTGAACTGCCTTCCCTTTGTTCTCCAGGTGGGCGCCTGATTTCTAACACTTGAACTATTTTTCCTCGAAACTTGAACTGCCTCCCTTTGTTCTCCAGGTGGGCGCCTGATTTCCAACACTTGAACTGTTCTTCCTTGAAACTTGAACGGCTTCCCTTTGTTCCCCAGGTGGGCGCCTGATTTCCAACACTTGAACTATTTTCTCTGAAACTGCTGCTTTCCCTTTGTTCTCTAGGTGGGTGCCTGATTTCCAACACTTGAATTGTCTTCCCTTTGTTCTCCAGGTGGGTTCCTGATTTCCAACATGAATTGACTCCTCTGAAAATGCTGCTTTCCCTTTGTTCTCCAGGTGGGTGCCTGATTTCCAACACTTGAACTGTCTTCCCTTTATTCTTCAGGTGGGCTCCTGATTGCTGGCCTTTCCCTTTGTTCTTCAGGTGGGCTCCTGATTGCTAGCCTCCTTTGAACGTTGCTACTTTCCCTTTGTTCTCCAAGTGAGGGCCTGATTTCCAACTCAAACTTACTCCTCTAAAATTGTTGCTTTCCCTTTGTTCTCCAGGTGGGTGCCTGATTTCCAACACTTGAACTGTCTTTCCTTTGTTCTCCAGGTGGGTACCTAATTTCCAACACTTGAACTATTTTCTCTTCGAAACTTGAACTACTTCTCTTTGTTCTCCAGGTGGGCACCTGATTGCTGAACCAGAATTGTCCTCTTCTTGAAACTGCTTTTCCTTTGAACTCATTGATTACAACAAAACAGACAAAATAAAAGAAAATTTTCTACTCCAGTTTGATATTGGGAACATCTGTGAGTGTTAATCGAATCATGATACCCAAAAGCTCTAAGAATTTAAAAGCTAAATCCCATTATTAAGGAGGGTCCTGAAATTTAAAATTAAAGCTCATATTAAGAGTGACAACTTCAAAGCTAAATTATATTTCCTAAAGGTAAAACTTACGCTAGATCTTGTTATCTATGAAGGTCTTAAAAACTTAAAACTAGATCCCATTATCCAGGAGGGTCCTGAGAACTTTAAATTAATCTCATTATCTAGGAAGGTCCTGAAATTTACTGTTGAGCCTGACTGGCACCTGCTTTCCTCACGGATGGTTTCTCCAGAACAACAAAATTTCCTGCCCCTGTTTCAATCAAAGAAAACTTGTGAATTTAAACATGGTGGTTGGTTTGCGGTCTTGACTTTGAGGGCGATTACTCATTCACTTCCCATGATAACTTCGATTTCAGCTCAAAAGACCTTGCATGTTTATTGACTAACCACTTTCTCTATCACCCTTATTACAAAAAATACCTCAGATCCGTTCAAACCAAATACTATTCATCGGTTGCATTGTGATCATGCATTGACATATACTGAACCTTTGTGTTTCACATGAATCCCAAAGCATGTCAATTGCCTCCCACTCAGATCACATGCTATTTTTTCCTGACTTAAACCACTGGCCTTGGCCTTGAGGTCTATTGCTCCTTCACCTGCCATGATAACTTTGATTTCTGCTTGGAAGACCTTGTTTGTCATTGGTTAACCACTTTCTTTGTCAACCTTATCACAAAAAATACCTTTGAACCGTTCACCCATCGTCCTCTATCTGTTGCATTGTTCATGAATTGACATATACCAAACCCTTGTACTTCACATAAATCCCAAAGCATGTTGATTGTTACCAACTCAGTGCGCATGCTGTTCTTTCCTGACTTAAACCACTGGCCTTGGCCTTGAGGTCTATTACTCCTTCACTTTCCATGATAACTTTCATTTCCACTTGGAAGGCCTTGCTTGTTGTTGGTTAACCACTTTCTTAGTCAACCTTATCACAGAAAATACCATTGATCCATTAAAACCCAAATACCTTCACATGAATCCCAAAGCACGTTGATTGTTACCAATTCAGTGTGCATGTTGTTCTTTCCTGACTTATGCCACTTTGATGTGCTAGCCAGATCATGTTTTGTGCAATTGGAAAGCTGGTGGAAAATTTTAAAATCATTTCTCACTTGTTTTGAACAAACAGACTTAGGAAGAGGAAGTAAACAAGATAAAAGGTACAAAGTAAAGGAAAATGAAAAGAAATAGTTCCTAACAATAAAACTACAAAGTAGAAATTTATCAGATGTGGATGCCAACTCTAATGACCATGACATGCACCCTTGGATTAAGTGACCTAATATGTCAAGCAAGTCTAATGTTCAACTCTTGTTGTACCTCTGAGTCGTGAAACTGGGCTTCAATGCTCCGATTATCCCATCTGATTCATGGTCCTTATTCGACTTGTAGTGCCCAAAGGGTTTTCACCATCAAGACTCTCTCATTTTGTTCTTTTTCTCAATTCACCATCGCCTTATGATGACTGTGAAGGTTTTCACCAATAAGACTCTCTCATTTTGTTCTTTTCTTCTTATTTTCTCTGATCCTGCAAATGACAAGGCATTGACCAGAGTAAAAACAGCATATGCTTCTGGCATGTCTAGTTCGGCACTCTCAAAGATTATCTGGGAGGTCTTTTTTGGATTGTAATATGGCTTTTAGACAGGGTTAGAAAGAAAGAAAGGCATGAAGGCTCAAATTAAAACTAAGACAAAGGGTTAATTTATTTACAACTTTTGGAATCCATTCTAAAACTTTTGCCCCAATTTCTAAAACAAGGGAATTTGATTATTTTTTTAGAAGGAATTTCTGCCCACTCTCTACTTCGTGGGATCATGAAATATTTTATTTGGTATGACCGAACCGTAAGGCTGCCTACGTATCTTGTGGTGATAAGAATCAGGTTAAACGTAGTTCACAAAAATATGTTTTGTTGTTGCTATTTTTCTTTTTCTTTTCTTTTTCTCTTTTTTTTTCTATTCTTTCTTTCCCTTTTTTATCTTTATTTTTCTCTTCTTCTTCTTTTTTTTTTTGAATTTTCCTTTTTGGAATGAACCTTTTAAAATAAACCTATAGGGACATAGATTTTTTTTCTTTTTTTTCTTTTTTTGCATTACTATAATTTGATTCCAAAATAGGGGAGGTTAAAGAAATTAGTACAAGATCAAAAGGGTATCAAATGGTATAAGTGTTTGGGTAGGTGACAGAGGGCCTCCCAATCCCTGAAAATGCCAAGTACAACACATGCAACTTGAAATAAAAATTGAATATCATGCACAATATTTCTTTTGCGGCTTCGGTATTGATATCACTGATATGCCTTCCACTTTTTTTTAGCGCCTTGTCAAGTACATAACCCTCGTGGGGTGATTCCCTCTTCACAATGGATATCCTCCGTCAATTCGGAGAAAACTTCCTTGACTTTATCTTGTAACTTGAGATGCACTTGAACTCAAAGTTGCTTGCTTCAAATCATCCAGGATGCACTCTCCTTTAACGAATTCTTGTCACCCTATTAACTTCCTAAATTATCTGCCCCAGTTTCACATAGTTCGGGCTTCAAATGATCTCAAAATGTCCAAAACTGCACTTATTTCCCTCAAGTGTCCCTATCATCTTCAAAATTATTTCCCTGCTTCATGATTAAACTAACTTTAAAGACCACGCCTAGAATTATGCGTGCATGTCATGTCACTAGAGACAGCATGAAAAGAACTATAAATGGAGAAGATAACTAAACAAAAAATGACCAAAAATAACAAAAATAGAAAATTGCATTAGACAGACGGTGAAAGGGTTTGAACAACAAGACAAGCAAAATAAATTGGGGTACAACCCTGGAACAAAATCAGACAATACTAAACGAGCTACTATGACTAAACAAACTAGGCAAAATAAAAGGATAGAAGGGTTTGAGTCATAAGACAATATCCAAATTAAAACCCCGAAATAAGCCGAACAACATAAATGACAGCAAAATGAACCACCAAGACTCCTTCCTGGCTGGCCAAGAAAGGAGCATCTTTCCAATCACCAAGCTCGACATCCTAGCCATAGAGTTCCACATCAATATTGCGAAGACCATTACCAACTTCAATATCATTAACTTCAGTCAGCAAGTTCCCAATAGGATTCGCATGCTCCCTGTCACTATCCTTGATCACAATTACCCCTTCTTGAATCATTCTTTCTATTTCCCTTTTCAAAGCACGACAATTTTTATTGCTATGTACTTGGACTTTAGAGTGGTATATGTATCGTACAGTAGGATCAAAACCTTTTGCATATGAGTTTGGAGTATAGCCGAGGAGCGGCTCAATCAGGCCAGAATGCTTTAACTTTTCAAACAAGCTTGTGTATGACTCCCCGATTGGCATGAAACTATTTCTTTGCCTTTGTTCCCCTCCCTATCCCTATTTTCTAGGGTTGTTGGGTGCTCAAAAATGTTGCGAAGTTAAAAGTGCATTATGCGGTGCTGGCGCTCACCATAGGGAGAGACCTAGTGGTTGGACAGATGACCGGACATTGTTCGAAGGATAATACTGAGATGGATTATGTGGAACTCAGGGATAGGTTTGGGGTTGGGGTTGAGGCCAGGTATATTGGTGAGGCGGACCCTTTGGACCATGTCGTGACTCTAAAACAACCATGACAACATCACCATGTTCCTTCTGACCCAGCAAGCTTCCGGTGTCGTTTTGAATTGCTTATGTTGTGTCTTTTAAAGCAGAATAGCTCATGATCTTTCTCGGCTTCAACCCATCTTCTACCATTTCTACCACATCATTAAAAGGCCTACCCACAGTCGAGATCAAATTCCTAAAGTAAGTTAGCTCTTGTGCTTGAAGAAAGTACTCGACCATCTCTTTTTCTTCCATAGGGGGATTGACTCTGACAGCTTGCTCTCTCCATTTGACCCCATATTCCCTAAAGCTTTCATTAAACTTGTTTTCCATCTTGGTAAGGGACATGAGATCCGGGACAATTTCTATGTTGTACTGAAAGTGCCGGGCAAAGGCCTGAGCCATATCGTCCCATATGTACCACTTGCTAACATCTTGGCGGGTGTACCACTTCAGAGCTGCCCCACTCAGAATCAGACTGAAATATTCCATCAATATTTTGTCCTTCCCACTGGCGCCTCTCATCTTACTGCAGTAACCTCTCAAACAGGCCACGTGATCTCTATGTCCTTCATACAAATCAAACTTCGGCATCTTTAAACCAGTAGGCAGTTGGACGTCAAGAAACAAGCACAAGTCTTTGTAAGCCACTCTCATCTGGCTCCCTATCCCTTGCATGTTTCTTAAAGACTGCTCTAAGATTTTCACCTTCCTGGATATCTCATCTTGCTCCACTGTCTTAGCAGGCATTTCAGTTTCACCGGGAGGCTCGAAATTAGGAGTGTGAGAATATAGATCCGAGACTTTGAAAGTTGGTTCTAGAGCATAATGTTGGGCATCGGGGACTTTGAACACAGTATCGTTAGAGGATCAAGAAAAAGTAGCTGGTGGAGGAGCTACAATAGTATAAGTGGCCAAAGGAGCGGGATATGAGGTGGTTTTGGCGGGTGTAGTATAAAAAGGTTGTGGGGTGATATCAGCAGCAGTGGGAATCTGGATTTGTGATAGTGGTGGGATAGTTGCAGGGTTTTCAGTGTAGTTAGCAGGGAATGAAGGTAGGGATGCCCTCTGATCCAAGACTGATAAATTTCTGCCATCTAATGTTTCAACATGTGGACCTCCCCTTTCAATTTAGACGCCGACTCCCCAAACTCCCTCGATGGGTCAACAACTCTTTTGTCCAACTCTTTGCTAGCCAGGGTTACCTTGCTCTTTGACCTTGTGTTGTATGGATGAGTTACTTAAAAACCACAAACCAACCACCATTCTGCTTAATGAAGATAACAAAAGGAACAAAATGGGACATCTTGTTAGCATTAGGGAATTTAACAACTGCAAATATCACATTTTGTGCAATGCACCTAGCAACAATTAACAGTTCAGAAATGACTTCGAGGGTCAGAAGGTCACTTGGTATCATCCCAATTTGTTCAATTCAATCTTCTCTTTTCTTTTCTGTTCTCGCACTTCTTGGCTTGCTCATTTTCTTTCCTCTTTTTTCTTTCAAATTATCACTCTTTTCTTTCCTCTCATTTCTCACATCCCATAATTTCACCTTTTCTTTTCTTTCTTTTTCTTCCTTTTTTTCTTTCTTCTTTTTTTTAATAAAAAGAAAAATAATTCGATTGAACCCTATGTAGGTTGCTTACGTATCATGACGCCGCATGAATCAGATCTTTATGTAGTTCGAGAAGATCGAGAATAGACTAAATAAACTAACGTTCTCTTTTTCTTTCTTTTTTCTTTTTACTACCTTAATGACTATTCTTATGAAAAAAAACAAAAGAAGCAAATCTTTTTTTGAATTTTATAGACTTAATGTTCTATAACCTATTCTAAACTCAAGCTTAACGAGCATATATAATTTTTCTTTTTGAAACAAATATTCTATGAAAAATTATTAAGGGAAAAAACCCTACAAGAGAAGAAAAAAATTTAAGAAGGAAATCTAAAGAATAAACTAAAGAAAAATATTTTAAATTTTCATTTGATATGCCTGAAGAAAGATTTCGAAACGAGAAGTGATAATAAAAATATTTTTGGATTTCAGTTTTGATTACATAAGGAAGAAACTTTAAAGATAAACAAAAGATAAAGTATATTTTTTTTCTTCTACGTACAATATCATAAAGTTTTAGTGAAAATAAAAGATTTTTTATTTTTTTATTAATTTCCCAAAGAAGAACCTTAAAAGAAAATCTTTTTAGATTTTTGAAATTAATATCTTAAAAGAAAACTTTTAAAGAGGTATTAAAAAAAATTCTCTTTTTTTTTTTTTTGAATTTTTAGTCTTAATGTACTAAAATGAAATATAAAAGTAATTTTTATTTTAAGTTCTAGATATTAATTTCCTAAAGGAAAAAAACCTCCTCAAAAACATTTTCCATTTCTAGAATTAGTATTCTAAAGAAAATTTCTAACGGAAATATAAAACGCAATCTTTCAAATATAAAGTAGAAACTACAATAACAAAAGACTCGACTACTGTACAAAACTAGAAAGTAAAAGACGACATAAAATGAAGAACAGACTCAAAACATTAAAAAAAAAAACAAATCTCCTTAAGCAACTCCTGCATGAGCGATCCTAACTGGATGGTCACGCGGTGTTTGTCATGCTCAAACTCCAGTAAGTAGATCCACACATGTATGAAAAAAACTCAAACCAACATTAGTTGAGACAATAACACTCCCTATTGAACGCATGCAAGACATGATTGAGGCTATTTTTGCAAAATGACTTATGTGACCAAAAGGTGGCTAGAAGTGCAAAATTTGTCTAAGACCCTGCAAAGCCAAGAACCTAAGATTCACTAGGAAGATCGGACCTTATGTGGGTTGCCTACGTATCACACCCCGAAAGATGAGAATCAGGTATGCATAGTTCGGGCAGATTGGATACGGGCGAGAATTAAAAAAATAGCTAATTTAAAGAAAATATTTTTTTTTGTCTTTTTATTTTGAAAAATGATGAAACATGTAAACTCTTTTTGGATTTTTTTTCCCTCTTTTTTCATGATTTTTTTTTATTTTCGGAAAATGATAAAAAAATGCAAAATCTTTTTTTGAATTTTTCATGTTTTTTTAAAAAAAATATGACAGAAAACATAACTGGTCCCTCCTTGCTTTATTTTCACACTTCACCCTCTTTTTTTTTTTTTTTTTCTTTTTATTTATTTATTTGTCCTCAACTATTGTTAGTCCACCAAATGACCCTTTTATCCTTGAAAATTACAACATGTAGCACATAGGATGCATGGGCACACCTGTCCTAGATGGGCCCAACTCCTGTGTTGAGTCACCAAAGTTAGATGCACGTGATGCAAACAAATGCTCCTACTAGGGATCCGTCATGAGGATAAGTAATTCTAAGTTCAAAACCTGGGTATGTTGTTCTAGACTTGTGCACCCGAGCAGATAACTCGAGCCGGAGGGGGGGGGGGCTACGTGCCGGGAACCAAAAGGTCATCCGGCTTTGTAACTTGTCCGAGCCTCTTCCTAATTTAAGGTATGACACTAACAGAGGAAGAGTCACGCTAGTGTACACATCCCCGAAGATGAGAAGAAAAGGGTTTCGTAGCAGTTTATATACAGTTCAAATAGTATCAAAACGACATTTAGCACATTAGGCCCAAACATGTAATAAAACCAGATAATAAATAAAAGCCAAATATAACAATTATTCTAAGCTCGAATTCTTGAACCCTGAACCAGAAGTTCTGGTTTCTTTTCTCTAACAGAGTGGCCAGAGCTGTCACACCTCATTATTACTAACCTGGAAGGGAGTATAAAGGAATTTTTTCCAATTTAAGTGACAATCGAAACAGGATTATTTAATTTAAAAATCAGAGTCGCCACTTGGGATAATTTATGGTGTCCCAAGCCACCGGTTTAAATCCCGAATCGAGGAAAGATTGACTCTGTTTTACAGTCCGTGAAACACAAAAATCCAGGTAAGGACCCGGGAGAAGGTGTTAGGCATTCCTGAGTTCCGTGGTTTTAGCACGGTCGCTCAACTGTAATTATTGGCCTATTTATTTTATTTTAAAACATCTTTGAAACCTATGTGCATTTTTATTCCTTTTAAGCCGCTTTTAATAACCCAATTATTATACTAATATTTTTTTGATTACACGTTTGCGAATCATGTTAGGGGAACCGTACCCACGATCCACAACGTGTTTATTTTATATAAAAAAGATTAAATTATGACCGGGTCACATAAATGTACCCCCGAATTTTTAGAAATTAAATATCACGACCACGTCACGGGAACCGTACCCGTAGCTATGATAATTTATTTAATTAACGCGCCTAAAAGCTTTTCAACGAATGTTCACTTTTATTTCGTAAAACTTTGATACAAAAACCCAAAACTGAACTAATTCCATTTCGGTTCAACAAAGCATGTGAAATTGAATTCAAGAAATTAACTTAACATGTACACACCAATTCATTTCAAGCACAGCAAAGAAATTACAATTCATTTGACTTAACGGATTAATGAAACTAAAGCTACAAATACAATCAAACCAAGGTTACTAGTATGGACATTGATACGATTTTACTTTCAAACCTTTTGTAATGGGCCAAAAGGCAATACGGAGCACTCTGAGCTACAATAAGCCAAACAAGACCATATCCCAACAAAATTCTGAATAACATCAACGAACAGAACAACACATATAGGCAAAACTTCATATAAGATACCAGCTAGGAATTCAATAGCATTACCCAAATCCGTCCGAACATAGACTAGACTAATTAACAGGAACAAATGGAGCGAGATAGTAAGACATCATCAAAACATAGCAATGAAGCGTTAACATTCAACAAAACAGGGCACCAAACTAATAAAAGTAACAAAATATGACATCAAGCAAAAAATAACATAAGGAAAGAGGAAAACCTCAAACCATAGCACCTAGATGAAACTCGAATCGAAAAACCAACGGACAGTACCTCGCCGCCTCCGGCGACCTCAGATCTGCCAAGCAACCTCGGACTACGAACTCGAAACTCAAACACGCCCACCACTCAATCAGATTCCATAATTTGAGAACAAAAATTGAAAATCTTTGACATTCTTCCTTTTTTTTGTTTATTGACTGTGGCCGTGTATAGCGTTGTCGAATTTGGGTAGGGTTGGTTGTAAGGGAGAGGCAGCGGGAATGGGGTGTTAGATGGAGGAGTTCTCTTTTTTTTTCTTTGGTGTGAAAGCTGAATATGAAGACGTTAGGGGGAATGGTGTGAAGGAGACAAAAATCTAGAGGGGGGGTCGTTTGGTGTTCAGCGCCGGGTCTGATGGCTCTCCCTCTACCGTGTATTTTCAGCCGATGGATTTTGTTCTGGTTGTTTTTCTTCTGAAGAAGATGATGACTTGGGGGATCATGTATTTGCTGTCAAAAAATAGTGCCCCTTCTTTTTTAGGTTAGCTGATTTTTGGGATTTAGGTTTTGTCCCATATGATCGGAACGGCTGATTCTCTTTAGGGTCTTAGAGTCTAATTATTTTATAGGATTTTTAGGTTAGGGGGTATGGGCCTAGGAATTATGGGCTTGGAAATTATGGGCTATGTCCAAAAATTAGCCCTAAAAATGGATTGTTTGAGCCCAAATTTTATTCTTTCCCCGCGAACGAGACTAAAATACGATTTCATTTATTAATTAGTCCTACTTAAGTAAATTAACTGTTAAAATAAGACTGATCGTTAAAAAAAAACTATTTTTGGTATTTTCAAGATTAAAAATTACTACAAAATATTAATGAAACTATTTTTTTGTAATTTTTATTTTCTTGTAATAAAATAAAGTAAAAGAGTCAAAATTAGTTGAAATAGCAATAAGCCTAAATTAAATATTTACATGCTAAAATATAGAAAATCTTGTTGAGGGTCAAAAATCACATATCTACAATACTTGATAAACCTGTTCGAAAGGATATCAGAGGCACAATACATGCAGACGCCGCAATAGTCGCCGGCGGACTAGAAACTCCACGCATAGGTAACCGTCCACACTCACAACCATCCTAAATAAAATGGAAGAAATGGACAATGAGAACAAGACACACCGTGATCAGATGAAATAGCATCAAGAAAGGGTTGATAAAATATCCGGCGCTCCGAAGTTGCTACCAAAATAGGACGTCGGCCGATACGTCGAGCAACTGTACAATGAAACGGAAGCCCCCACGCCATTCCAAAAACCTTCAAAATGCCACAATACTTGAAAATATATGATGGTAATACGGACCGGAAGATCACATAATCCACTACATCACAACCGTAAAAGGCAACAATCTGTCGAAACAACAAGTGTCATCGATGCTGCTGAAAAAGTTCGGCGAAACCCTGACAGGAGGAGCGCTGACTTTGTACTCACAACTTCCAGCACGATCAATATCAACGTTCGAAGAAATGGCAAACAAATTCGTCACTGCTCATGCGGGAGTGAAAAAGGCGGAAGCTAGGGTAAACAATATCTTCGCTGTTATACAGACGACGCGCGACGGACTTAGGGACTTCCTAGCTAGTTTCAACAGGGTAAGAATGAGCCAACCAAACATATTAGAGGGGATGTCGGTAGCAGCCTTCCAAAATGGGTTAAATAGGAATGGGTCGAAAGAGACAAAAAAGCTGTTAAATAGGCTCATGAAATACCCTCCCACCACTTGGGAAGAAATCCACAACGCATATTGTGCCAAAGTAAGAGTAGACAAGGATGACCTCAATAGTCTGATCCAACTGCTGACATCAGTCCAAACCAAAATAAGGAAAGATCGCCCGAATGATGGCAGAAGGGATCAACTACCCCGTTTCAGTCGAGAGAGGCATCAGCCTTACATCCGAACATCCATCTCACCTCCTCTATGAGACGCAGACATTATTCTTCGACATGTCACGCCTCATCGAAACGAAAGAGGTATGCCTCCACTATTATTGCTCATAACTTTTATGTTTCCCCTTTAGAAATAGTGTATGCACTAGAAAAGCTCGGCAGAAAAGTGCAATGGCCACAAAAGATTAAATCTGACTCGAGCACCCGGAAATCAAATGTTCTGTGCGAATTCCATTAGGAAAGGGGGCATAAGACCGAAGACTGCATAGGCCTGCGGCAGGAAGTAGTAAGAATGTTAAACCAAGGACACCTAAAAGAACTGCTGAGCGATCGAGGACGGGCTAACTTCGCTAGAGGGCGCGACCAACCTCAGGGACCCCCAAAAATACCTTCACCCACTCGTACAATAAAAAACACACAAACTCAAATAGTCAATCACTCACGAACGGTACGACGACCTCGAAGATAGTATCGTGTTCGATAAGTCAGATGTCGATGGTTTGTCTTTCCCTCATTATGATGCTTTGGTTATAACTTTATGTGTCGCGGATACCGACGTAAAAAGAATAATGATGGATGATGGAAGTGGCGTGCGTATTATTCATCCTCGAGTTCTTGTACAAATGAGAATCGGGGATAAAATAATAACATGTTGCATAATACTAACAAATTTTAATAATGTAGTTGAACGAACCTCTGGAGAGATAGTGCTTCCCGTTCTGGCCGAAGGAGTCACTCTAGAAACAACGTTTCATGTCATGAACCAAGAAACAGCCTACAACGCTATCATAGGGAGCCATGCATACACGCCACGCGGGTCGTCCCATCAAGTTTCTATCAAGTGATCAAATTTCCTACTCCATGGAGAATATTCAGCATCCGAGGGAGTAACGCACTGCCCAAGAATACTGCTTAATCTCCTAGGATTGTGCACACACCCAGCAACTAAAGGGAGAATCGGGGATAAAATAATAACATGTTGCATAATACTAACAAATTTTAATAATGTAGTTGAACGAACCTCTGGAGAGATAGTGCTTCCCGTTCTGGCCGAAGGAGTCACTCTAGAAACAACGTTTCATGTCATGAACCAAGAAACAGCCTACAACGCTATCATAGGGAGCCATGCATACACGCCACGCGGGTCGTCCCATCAAGTTTCTATCAAGTGATCAAATTTCCTACTCCATGGAGAATATTCAGCATCCGAGGGAGTAACGCACTGCCCAAGAATACTGCTTAATCTCCTAGGATTGTGCACACACCCAGCAACTAAAGGGAGAATCGGGGATAAAATAATAACATGTTGCATAATACTAACAAATTTTAATAATGTAGTTGAACGAACCTCTGGAGAGATAGTGCTTCCCGTTCTGGCCGAAGGAGTCACTCTAGAAACAACGTTTCATGTCATGAACCAAGAAACAGCCTACAACGCTATCATAGGGAGCCATGCATACACGCCACGCGGGTCGTCCCATCAAGTTTCTATCAAGTGATCAAATTTCCTACTCCATGGAGAATATTCAGCATCCGAGGGAGTAACGCACTGCCCAAGAATACTGCTTAATCTCCTAGGATTGTGCACACACCCAGCAACTAAAGGGAGAATCGGGGATAAAATAATAACATGTTGCATAATACTAACAAATTTTAATAATGTAGTTGAACGAACCTCTGGAGAGATAGTGCTTCCCGTTCTGGCCGAAGGAGTCACTCTAGAAACAACGTTTCATGTCATGAACCAAGAAACAGCCTACAACGCTATCATAGGGAGCCATGCATACACGCCACGCGGGTCGTCCCATCAAGTTTCTATCAAGTGATCAAATTTCCTACTCCATGGAGAATATTCAGCATCCGAGGGAGTAACGCACTGCCCAAGAATACTGCTTAATCTCCTAGGATTGTGCACACACCCAGCAACTAAAGGGAGAATCGGGGATAAAATAATAACATGTTGCATAATACTAACAAATTTTAATAATGTAGTTGAACGAACCTCTGGAGAGATAGTGCTTCCCGTTCTGGCCGAAGGAGTCACTCTAGAAACAACGTTTCATGTCATGAACCAAGAAACAGCCTACAACGCTATCATAGGGAGCCATGCATACACGCCACGCGGGTCGTCCCATCAAGTTTCTATCAAGTGATCAAATTTCCTACTCCATGGAGAATATTCAGCATCCGAGGGAGTAACGCACTGCCCAAGAATACTGCTTAATCTCCTAGGATTGTGCACACACCCAGCAACTAAAGGGAGAATCGGGGATAAAATAATAACATGTTGCATAATACTAACAAATTTTAATAATGTAGTTGAACGAACCTCTGGAGAGATAGTGCTTCCCGTTCTGGCCGAAGGAGTCACTCTAGAAACAACGTTTCATGTCATGAACCAAGAAACAGCCTACAACGCTATCATAGGGAGCCATGCATACACGCCACGCGGGTCGTCCCATCAAGTTTCTATCAAGTGATCAAATTTCCTACTCCATGGAGAATATTCAGCATCCGAGGGAGTAACGCACTGCCCAAGAATACTGCTTAATCTCCTAGGATTGTGCACACACCCAGCAACTAAAGGGAGCAAGTGCGGAAGCATAGCAATCAGCCATATCAGGAACCAAATCCGACGTATAAATAGAGGCTATCAAAGACCCAGACATCGTAGAAGCCTGCAAGGAAACCATAGAGGACCTCGATCCCGTCCAACTAGACAATGGCGACAGCACGAAAAAAGCTTATATCAGGCACAATCTCTCAGAACTAGGTAAGTTCCGTAAATTTTTTACTAACAATGCCGATTTGTTTGCCTTATCCCATTCAGATATGTCGGGCATCCCAAGAGGCATCGCCACACACAAGCTGAATGTCGACCCCCTCTACCCATATGTGCAGCAAATGAGGAGAAAGTTCAATGTCGCAATCAACGACGTAGTTAGTAAAGAAGTCGATAAGCTACTCGTTAATGACTCCGTCCGAGAATCAAAGTATCCTCAGTGGGTCGCCAATGTGGTCATGGTGAAAATGAAAAATAAAAAGTGGCGGATGTGTGTCGACTTTACCGACCTAAACAAAGCATGCTCGAAAGATTCCCTTTCATTACCACACATCGACCAGCTCATCGATGCAACGGCGGGGCACGAGTTTCTAAGCTTCTTAGATGTCTATTCTGGTTACAATCAAATTCTAATTGAAGAAGAAGACCAAGAGAAAATTACCTTTATCACTTACCAGGGAATGTACTGCCAGAGTCATGCCGTTCGGACTCAAGAACGCAGGGGCAACATACCAAAAGTTAGTCACCAAAATGTTCAAAGATCAACTCGGTAAAACCATAGAGGTCTACATCGACGACATGCTAGTGAAGTCGAAAAGGAAAGAAGATCACTTCGAACATTTGAAGGAAGCCATGGGCATACTGAGGCAATACGGCATGAAATTAAATCCCGGAAAATGGGCCTTCGGTTTAACCTCGGGTAGGGGACTATGTTCTCAAAGCCAAAACACAAGTAGCGAAAGACTCGAATGAAGGGAAATTGGGAACAAACTGGGACGAGCCACATAAAATCACAGCAACAGCAAACAAAGGGGCATTACAATTAGATACAATGGAAGGGAAACTACTACAAAATAACTGGAATGTCTGCCACCTCAAATACTTCCGCTTCTGAAAAGAGACGCCGCTCAAGTCGTACTCTTTTCCCTCGCCTAGGTTTTGTCCCAATCGAGTTTTCTTGGGGAGATTTTCAATGAGGCGACGAGAGAGACATCTCGAGGTCCAAAGTAATTTTCATTTCCCCATCTGCTGATGTCATCTCCAGGCAGAGAAAGTAAAAAGAATCTCCACTGTATGTACGAGGTCAACATGATTCGCCATTGTAAGTACAAAGAATCTCCACTATATGTACAAAGTCGACATGTATCGCCATTGTAGGTATAACGAATCTCCATTGTATGTATGAAGTCAATATATATTTCCGACAAGAATATAGTCACTCCATAATATACACGAAATCAACACGCGTCTCTAATGCATGAATAAAATCGGTATATGTGACACTCTAGCAGATACAACAGAAGGCCATCGCCAAAAATATGAGTTTTACATCGTTCGAACCACGACGGGATACTACTTTGGCACCAGCTTGAAAGTAACATCCCAATGGCTAAGGCCATCGCCAAAAATATGAGTTCGACATCGTTCGAACCACGACGGAATACTACTTCGGCACCATCTCGAAAGTAACATCCCAATGGCTAAGGCCATCACCAAAAATATGAGTTCGACTCATTCGAACCACGGCGGGATACTACTTCGGCACCAGCTCGAAAGTAACATCCCAATGGCTAAGGCCATTGCCAAAAATATGAGTTCGACATCGTTCGAACCACGACGGGATACTACTTCAGCACCAGCTCGAAAGTAACATCCCCATGGCTAAGAACATTGCCAAAAATATGAGTTCGACATCGTTCGAACAATGATGGGATACTACTTCGGCACCAGCTCAAAAGTAACATCCCAATGGCTAAGGCCATTGTCAAAAATATGAGTTTGACATTGTTCGAACCACGATGGGATACTACTTCGGCACCAGCTCGAAAGTAACATCCCAATGGCTAAGGCTATTGCCAAAAATATGAGTTTGACATCATTCGAACCACGACGAGATACTATTTCGGCACTAGCTTGAAAGTAACATCCCAAAAATATGAGTTCGACATCGTTCGAACCACCACGGGATACTGCTTCGGCACTAACTCAAAAGTAACATCTGAATGGCTAAGGCCATCGCCAAAAAATATGAGTTCGACATCGTTCGAACCACGACGGGATACTACTTCGGCACCAGCTCGAAAGTAACATCCCAATGGCTAAGGCCATCGCCAAAAATATGAGTTCGACATCGTTCGAACCATGACGGGATACTACTTCAGCACCAGCTCGAAGTAACATCCCAATGGCTAAGGCCATCGCCAAAAATATGAGTTCGACATCGTTCAAACCATGCCGAGATACTACTTCGGTACCAGCTCGAAAGTAACATCCCAATGGCTAAGGCTATCGCCAAAAATATGAGTTTGACATCATTTTAACCACGACGAGATACTACTTCGGCACCAGCTCGAAAGTAACATCGCAATGGCTAAGTCCATCCTCAAAGATATGAGTTCGAGATCGTTCGAACCCCGACTAGATACTACTCCGTCAGCAGCTCGAAAGTAACATCCCAATGGCTAAGGCCATCGCCAAAACATAAGTTTGACATCATTCGAACAACGATGGGATATTACCTCAACGTCAGTTCAAAAGTAACATCCCAATAGCTACGGCCACCGTCGAAGAAAGTATATCGACTTCACTCAAAGCACAACAAATTTAATATTTCGACAAAGGCTTTGGAATAGCATAACTCCAACAAAGATCATCGGCAAACATAAAAAGGGGAGGGGAACAACAACTTAGAGGTATACGAACAAAATGCCTTTCATTACAACAAATATATTACAAGCATTTGTCTTTACAACGGGCTCAAACACGCTCTCACAAAAATGGCGAAGAAAAAATAAATACAAATCAAATTACTACCCATCGTTTCCTGAGGAATACACATCATCATACCAAGAGTCGGAGGCAAGTTTGTTCGCGTCATCCGAATTAATATCACCCCCGCTAGGCGAGAGGGGATCATACCCACATGCCTCACGAGCCATACGGGCCTTGGCCCGCATATCCTGTAGTTCCGATTCAAATGCCCTCCTGCTAACGTGAATAGCCTTATACACATCAAGTTGGCTTTCACTATGAACCCATAACTCATACAAATGCTGAGGCACTGCAGGATCGGGCGAGGCATGGGATGTAGAGGGCTGCGATGATCATTGCATGTCCCTAGATTTCAAAGAAGCTACTTGCTCATTTAATGCGAACAATTCTGCCTCCAACACTTGAATACGCCCCTCCAATTCCGCTATCTTACACACAGACGCCTCCATCTCCTAGCCCCGCTCCAATCTACAAATACGGGGGGCATCTTCCAAAGACACCGCCTCAGAGATAACAGTCGCCCTATCCCTTTCAGCGTGGGCTAACCTACCGACACTTGCAGCCAGATCACTCTTAAGCTCGGCAACCTCCGTTGCCTTCATGCCCAACTCGGCAGTTAAAGTGGCCACCTTTGCCTGGAGATCGACATTTTTAGCCACCACTCCCCTACTTAGCTCAAGCTCATATTCCTTAATCTTAAGGGCCTCTTCGAGCTCACTGCTACGGGCAACGGTCTTCATAAGGTCCTCGTCTCGCTACTTCAGCTCCTCGACCTTACGCGCCAATTAATCTTACCTCTGCTTAAGCCCTTAGCAGAACAGTTGGAAGTTGCAATCCTGATTATAGATATCGACCATCGCACGATGCTTGGTGTGATATTCATGATACTTGGAAGAAATCTCGCTGTAAAGGGTCGCCCTCCTCCTTTCCCAACACTCACACTCAATCTCCGTGATAAAGGTCTAACACAAAAAGCAAAGTCAAGACAAAAGGCGGGGCCGAAAATAGTAAAACAAATCCAACAACGAAAAGAAAGGAAAGATATTTACCCGCAGAGCCATGCCAGAAACGCTCTTTGACAACTCTACATCACTCATTGCTCTAAGTACCTCACTCTCAGGGGCAGCACACAAAAGGGCAAAAATTGACGCCATATGCTCATAATTTGACAGTAAGTCATATTCCTCATGGACGACTATGTGTCGATCAGAACCCTCTGTTCTAACCTCCATGCAAGTATGGAGCTCCAAAAACTCTCGAACATCCCTCGGGTTGATATCCAAACTCGAGACGTCATCTTCAACGCGTAAGCCCCCTCCGAAAGTAGATGAAACACCACCTTTGGCAGATCACAGACCCCCCTTTTGGTAAACTCCTTCTGTCTGGGGAGACCTCCCTGCCAAGATAGCATCCACCATAAACACAGGTACAGGTGCCATCCTCGACGCACCCGTCCTAATCTTATCAACCTCAACGACCACGTCTTTCCCGAGCTCTACCCTCCTTTTTTTTCTCAGCAAAGGCTCGTCCCCGTTAGAAGACTTGTCCAAGAGGTGATAAACCGATAAAGAAGAAATCTCCTCCCTCACGACCATATCTCGGGAGGAATCCCTCGCTTGTACCGGCGGAGCATGACCCTCTCGAACGGACTCCTCCTAAGCAAATTGCATTCCTACCGAGGCAATGGCTTGGCAGAATGCAGGAACTGGGGCCCTCCCCCCGGAAGCTCCGTGACCTATCATCACAAAAAGTCATGTCAATAAAAACCAACAAACAGCCAAAAAGTAGTGTAGGGTAAAAACACTTACCAGACGAGACCCTCGGCCCAAAACATTTCATAAAAGCGGGCCAGTCCTTAGTCTCCACTGCATGAGCCAGTAAATGGGATACACATCCCTTATACCCGTAATGGGACGGGGTGTATGCCCCACAGCTGTGAAAGAAAGACGTGGATAATCATTGAGTCGAATAGAAAACAGAAGAAGAGAGTCGTGGATAAGCACTAAATTGCGACACTTGCGATTATTATTCCACCGTTGGGAATCCCGCGGGGACTGACACAATATGTTCAGTCCTGACAAAGAAATACTTATGCCAAAAGTTACAGCTCGCCCGATCGTCAGTTTCGACCACCAGCCCTTTTGTTCCACGGTTCTTCAAGTGCACCACAGTACCCCTATGAAAACTGGGGGAAAACAAGTGCGAGAGATTATGAATATTGACTTTGCACCCTGCCAACTCCGCGTATTTTCTCAACACCAAAAATATTTTATACGTGCACGGAGAGATCTGCGTTGGGAAAACTTGATAAAATTGACAGAATTCTTCCACTATTGGAAGAAGGGGAAAGGAATGACCGATTACAAAAGGGTATTCATAAAAAGCACAGTACCCTGGTCTATGGACCTCTACGAGATCCCTCCCCGCCGGGACTATCTCGATGTGAGGGGGAATGTTATACTTGGTACGTAAGGCATTTATGTGGGCCTGCTCGGTTTCAGATATTACTAGGGTGGGAGTAGGAGTAGGGTCCTTGAGAAAGTCACTTTGAGACATGGGGTATCTCGGTAACAACTCGTCTACGGTAGGAAAACTATCCCCTTCCCCAGCCGTCGCGTCCTCACCACCGGCAGGAAGCGCCACGGATAACGGAGTGGCATCAGAAATCCCCCCATGTGATCGGTGCGTTCTAGGCATGTCTATGGAGAAAGATGTGATACTAAAACGAGAGAGTCCAAGAACAATGAAAAGGAAAGAGAAAATGAAGTAAATCGCAGAAGCAAAGCTAAAAATGCGAAAGGACGTGATCAGAAGAGAAATGGCCAAGAGTATTTGAAAAAACAAACCCTTCCCCTATTTATAGGGTTGGTTGGTACCAGAATCGAAGCGAAAAGGCTTCCCGTGTCAGCAAAATCAAAGCAATAGGCCATCAATCTCTGCCTCGGGAAGATGCGCAATGATGACACACGTAGAAGGGACGCCACATCACAAATAGAACACACCATCTAGGGAATAGCGAAATGCACCGTTCTTCCGTCATCGGCCAAAATCGTTATGGTTTGCAGAACAAATTTCTTCATAAGTACGGGCGACGTCTGCTTATCAAGGATGCCCCAGTTCGTGACCTCAACAAGCGGAGGGACTAATTGTATAAGTCAAAATTTGGATGACCACAGTCGTTACCGAGTATAGCAAAAAGCGAGGTCCTTACGATGCAGCATCCTTCAGTCATTATGAAGGGTAACGACTAACAGTGGCTAGAGAATGCACGGCGTCTGTAGTCGTGTTAGCATGATAGAGAACAATGGGAATATGTCTTTCGAATATTCCTTGTGTTGTACCTTTGTTAGGGTAAAGGGGGGGGGTTGTCCCCTATTAAAGGGAGGAGAACATTCTGTAAAGGGGGCTCTGGGGTGATTGCTAATAAAAATCCATATATCATTCTTTGTCTTGTCGAATTGCATTCACTGCTATATTTTCTTATATTTGAAATTCTTGTGTTTATGAATAATCATTCGGTTCCAACATACTAAGAAGCATTATCCATCTTGTCTCTCACTTACGCTATTCAATCTAGATTTTGTTACACTTAGCTGAGATTTACCCCTTCATCTTCAGTAATTGATATAACCAAAAATGTCTCAATATATTTTGGGTCAAACACATACTATAAACTTTGAATTAAAGTTTGACAATTAGTTCTATAGATGCTCAACATCCCATTTTATAGGAAGCCTCTACTAATTAGTTCTAGAGATTTTTGGGACGCTGTTTTGAAATTGAGGTTTAATTTAAGAGCGTATAAATACTAATTGCATTGTTAGCAAGGGTCGTAGTTATTGTCAACACAGAGAAATGAAACAAGTAAAAGGAGCCGCGTGGCTGATTAAATACTGTATCACAGGAATCACAAAATGTATGCCAAGTTTTAACGAATTGCCAATAGACTAGCAAGTTTGAAAATGAAAGGGAAGGAGAGGGAAAAAAGGACTTAAGTTGTTTATAATAAGGATAAAACTTTTTACACGATTATTGGTGTATTTTAACAAATCATATAGTTGCTGATTATTCACTTATCTAGATTATAAATGCATACGGTTATAGGTCACCTTAATCTAATGATGTAACGTAACTATGTGTTGCATCATTCATAGTTACAATTTTTGGGTTAATTTCTATTTCGTTTCAAGGATCACTTAGTACTACAAAGTTTCGTTAGAAAAAACAAAAAGAATCGAATTAGTGCAGAAACAGTAACACGTACAGAATTAAACTATATTTTTATATGTTATATATAAAAATTATACAAATTTTATACACTTATGCGGCTGCCAGATGTAGATAATTTCTGACACGAGCTAAAAGTGATATTTGCCCTGGAATAAGCATATAAGTACGTGTCTTCTAGCTAGGGCATAACACACTTAAGCGGATGTTCTAAATTTTGCAGAATTATCATTGTTTCAAAATATGAGTCGTATATAAAGATTATCCAACAACTGAATCAAGTATTCTATATTAAAAAAGAAAAACTTAAGCATAAAGAAACACCGTGTGAACATCAATAAAGTGATTGTACGATTACGAAACTCTGAAGAAAAGATTTTGTATATATAATAGAGAGAATATTGGAGGAAGGGAGTACGAATTTAGGAGGAAGTTGCCACTGCTACACTAAATATTACTTTAGTAGATTAATTGTTACTGATTAAGGTTTAGACTGTGGTTAAGTTAAGTTGTTTATAAATTACTTGAAATAAGATGCGACAAATCAAATATTAATCACTTACGCTGCAGAACCTTCTTGTCACCTCAACTTGCTTTAGTTAATTAATGTAAGCTACCTTTTCCTTCTTCTTTGTTAGATTTTGGTTAATCATCCAAATATTACAATCCGATCGAAACGTGTTCCTACTTTTAATTTTTTTTCTTTTTTAGAACTTCCGGATCCTATCTTTTAACCAAATGGTGGTGAAATGAGCAATGAGAAGTTCTTGCTTTTGTCAAACTGCTATTGCTTTTGGCAAAACTTGATTGTCTTATTTTCATCTCTTTCTTTTTTCTGAACGTAGCAAAATATGCTTCTAATTCATCAGCAATAGAAGATTTACAAGTTAATTTTGCGAATGGTCATTCAACATTTTGTTTACTTTATTAAAATTATAAAATTAATTCTTGTAATGCAAAATTAAATCTATTATGCTTATATACCACAGGCGATAAAAAAAATTATGATTTTAATGCAATAAACTGAAAGTGAGATCACGCCCAACTATGCCTTATAAAAAGGACAAAGCGGTCGCTGCAAATATATTCCGGTTAACAGTCCAGAGTCGAATCCCACGGGGAATTAACCTATCAATCACAGCTACTGGACTCGCAGAAATTCACGTATTCAATCTTCAGAGATATTTGATTAACAATTTGGGTGTTAGTTAACTAAATATTATGTAATAAAAATGCAGTAAATTAAGACTAGCCATAGACTGTAAGCAAGAATGAGAATGGTCTAAGGTTATGATTTCCCCTCTTATCGGAATCTTTTTTGCTATGTTTGCTATAAATTTTCCTGAATCTTCTCTATCGATCATGAGCACTCTGACTGTCATAACTCTATCCCGAATAATTACAACAATATACTAGACATATTCTCCCGACTTACGCTAGCTGGCCTTAGTTATAGCTCACTTAGATCACACCCAAGGTTATAGTATCCCTAATCCCACCTTCAAACCCTTCATTTTGAACCCTCATATACGTTAGGAGTGATGTTGTTCAACAGCTACCTAAATATACACTCTCTCCCGATTAATGCATACTAAATAGGCACAACCGATTGAGGGCCCTTCAATCACAGCAATCACAATATAGTTGAACAAACAGAGAAATTATTAAGGCAAATCTATATTAACATATCAGAAATTCATCCTCCAAGAGGTTCCATCAAAACCCTAGATTAAATGTTTAGCTACGCATAATCATTTTCACAATCACAACAGTAGAATTTATCATTAATGATCAAAACAAGAGGAAGAAAGGTAAAACGCTACGTCGAATCTTCCGCCTTGCCTCTTGCCTCTTCTTGCTTTCAATAATTCTTCAAAAACCTTGATAGCCTCTCTTTGGGCGACCTGGGCTTCTTATATGTTAAGGAGAGCTGCCCCAGAAGTTACAAAATTACCCCTGAACATAATTTTCCTCGAGGTGACGAGCGCGGACGCGCTTGGACCACACATACCACGTTCTATTCTGCCTGACGAGCATGGCTGGAGCGCTCCCACGCTCGGCCTGCGCTCATTAAGTTCAGTTGTTTTCTATTTTTTTTTCTTCTTCTTTCAAGCAAATTCACCTCAGATTGGCTTTCCTTGCTTCAAATTAGCTCCAAATGTTGTTCATAGTCCTCCTAATCAAGACTTGCTTCTGCAAAGCACAAAATTCACAATTAGAGCCATTTGTTGTCATTTAGTCTTTATATAACAATAAAGCATAGCTAAGTTGGGGCGTAAATGGTCGCTAAACTACATGAATGTAGCCTATTATTAACACCCAACACTTAAATCATTGCTCATCCCTGAGCAACCAACCATACTCTATAGAGGTTCCTTCACTAAGCAACTTCTCTAATGTATCAAATCAAGAACATACTACAAGGATTGACTCCAATAGTGTAACATCTTTGCCTCAAGAGTGGACTCTCACATGCCGCGCAATATTCCTAACTTACTCACTTACTCTACACAGAGGTCAAGATGTACCTTTCCTTCATGAATCAAGTGACCTCACATTGCAAACGAGAGTAGTTCCACAAGAAATAAACATTCAGAACAATTAGGAACTCAAATAGACAAAATTCACTCACTCTCAGAAAGAACATTCATATGCCATAAAAGATGCACCATAGGCTTGCCTTTAGTGTACTACTCTACTAATCGAGCTCGATTAGTCTAGGATCAAATAGGACTTTATTTGGTTGTAATGTAGGCAAAGGGACGGGTAGGATACATTTGGATATAAGAGTGATTATACCTCCCAAAGCACTTTAATACATATACTTTCACATTCATAACCCACACTTATGTCAATATATATTAACTCTCTGCTGATTTTATATCACAGACGATAAAAAAATTAAATTTATGATTTTAATGCAATAAACTGAAAGTGAGATCATGCCCAACTATGCCTTATAAAAAGGACAAAGCGGTCGCTGCAAATATATTCCGGTTAACAATCCAGAGTCAAATCCCACAGGGAATTAACATATTCATAGCTATTGGACTCACAGAAATTCACGTATTCAATCTTCAGAGATATTTGATTAACAATTTGGGTATTTGTCAATTAAATATTATGTAATAAAAATGCAGTAAATTAAGACTAGCCATAGACCGTAAGCAAGATTGAGAATGGTCTAAGGTTATGATTTCCCCTCTTGTCGGAATCTTTTCCGTTATGTTTGCTATAAATTTTCCTAAATCTTCTCTATCGATCATGAGCACTCTGACTGTCATAACTCTCTCTCGAATAATTACAACAATATACTAGACATATTCTCCCGAATTACGCTAGCTGGCCTTAGTTATAGCTCACTTAGATCGCACCCAATGTTACAGTATCCCTAATCCCACCTTCAAACCCTTCATTTTGAACCCTCATATACGTTAGGAGTGGTGTTGTTCAAAAACTACCTAAATATGCACTCTCTCCCGATTAATACATACTAAATAGGCACAGCCGATTGAGGGCCCTTAAATCAACAGCAATCACAATATAGTTGAAAAAATAGAGAAATTATTAAGGCAAATTTATATTAACATATCAGAAATTCATCCTCCAAGAGGTTCCATCAAAACCCTAGATTAAATGTTTAGCTACGCATAATCGTTTTAATAATCACAACAGTAGAATTCATCATTAATGATTAAAACAAGAGGAAGAAAGGTAAAACTCTATGTCGAATCTTTCGCCTTGCCTCTTTCCTCTTCTTGCTTTCAATAATCCTTCAAAAACCTTGATACCCTCTCTTTGGGCGACCTGGGCTTCTTATATATTAAGGAGAGCTGCCCCCGAAGTTACGAAATTACCCCTAAACATAATTTTCCTCGAGGTGACGAGCGCGGATGCGCTTGGACTGCGCATACCACGTTCTATTCTACCTGACGAGCATGGCTGGAGCGCTCCCACGCTCGGCCCGCGCTCATTAAGTTCAGTTATTTTCTATTTTTTTCCTTATTCTTTCGAGCAAATTCACCTCTGATTGGCTTTCCTTGCTTCAAATTAGCTTCAAATGTTGTTCAATGTCCTCCTAATCAAGACTTGCTCTTGCAAAGCACAAAATTGACAATTAGAGCCATTTGTTGTCATTTAACCTTTATATAACAATAAATCATAGCTAAGTTGGGGCGTAAATGGTTGCTAAACTATATGAATGTAGCCTATTATCAACACCCCACACTTAAACCATTGCTCGTCCCCGAGCAACCAACCATACTCTACAGAGGTTCCTTCACTAAGCAACTTCTCTAATGTATCACATCAAGAACATACTACAAGGATTGAGTCCAATAGTGTAACATCTTTGCCTCAAGAGTTGACTCTCACATGCCGCGCAATATTCCTAACTTACTCACTTACTCTACACAGAGTTCAAGATGTACCTTTCCTTCATGAATCAAGTGACCTCACATCACAAACGAGAGTAGTTCCATAAGCAATAAACATTCAGAACAATTAGGAACTCAAATAGACAAAATTCACTCACTCTCAGAAAGAACATTCATATGCCACAAAAGATGCACCATAGGCTTGCATGTAGTGTACTACTCTACTAATCGAGCTCGTTTAGTCTAGGATCAAATAGTACTTTATTTAGTTGTAATGTAGGCAAAGGGATGGGTAGGATACATTTGGATATAAGAGTGACTACACCTCCCAAAGTACTTTAATACATATACTTTCACATTCAGAACCCCACACTTATGTCAATATATATTAACTCTCTGCTTCTTTAAGCACGCTTAATCAAGAGCCACTATTTATCAAAGACTATATTTTTTTTTTACAACAATGTAACTATTTTCTTCTTTTTTTTCTTTTTTCTTTTTTTATTTCATTCAAGTGGCTCTTACTTATTTAAAATCGTGCACCTTTCTCCTGATTTCGTTAGTTCCACTCAAAATCCAAACCAACGTTTACCAGTTCATTACAATTCAAGTGCTTACGGGAGGTGAAATGATTCGAACAATTGATTCATTCAAATAATTGGGAGAGGCTTGTAATGGGGTTGCCAAGGAAACGGGATTACAGGCTCAAAGGGGTTAACTACGGTACATAATAATTAGGCGGGTAAAATATACATATCTGGTTCAACAAAGAAACACCTATATCACTTTCAAGACTGAATAAAACTACTATTTTGCTTTGCAAACACACAGGACAAGTTCTAGGCATCAAATGCAGTGCACAGAATAAAATACATCTTACGCACACATGGCACATGACTCACTCCAGATTGGCTAATCAAAAAACTCTCGTCTAAGTACTTAAGTCAAGTTAAGAACATACAATTTAAGGTGCTCTAACAAGAATCAACAACTGAGACTAAGCATCACACTAAAGTGTCTATTGTATTCAAGGCGTAACAATGTTAAGAGGTTCTCTTTCTATCTCAGCTCATAGCTCATAAGTACCCAAAAAAATTAAAAAATAATAAAAAACTAACTATACCCAGTTCAAATAAAATCCTTGGAAAAGAACCTCGGTCCAAAGAAAAACAAAGGGGGAAATGATATAACAACAACAACAATAACAACAACAACAACAACAACAACCCACTGAAATCCCATTAGTGGGGTCTGGCGAGGGTAGTGTGTACTCAGACCTTACACCTACCCCGAAGGAATAGAGAGGCTATTTTCGAAAGACCCTCGGCTCAAAAGGACAAAAAGTCAAAAGAAGACAAAATCAGTAACACCAGATAAATAATAAGAGAAAGGGGAATTGATACACTACCTACAAAAGAGAATATTTTCTTCTTCTTATTTTTATATCTACTTATACCCTCAAGAAGCCCGTCAAGTGATATCCATCATCCGGACAAATTGAATCACATATTTAGACAACTAACTAAGGACCAAAACCAAATATGTTCCTACATATATACAACATAAAACGAAGCATGCCCACCCCATACTTAAAAATATGGCATGTCCCTATGTCATACAAAATAAATAAATAGGAGGTGAAGGGACTTCCCTGACAGATTAATCTTGATCGGAGACAGTACCAGGGTCAAGGTGACACGCCCGACCCAAAGCACGCAGCCAGCCCATAATTTTCTTTTCTGATTTAGCATTCTGGGTGGCCAAAGCATCAACTCGCGTCCCCAAGTCTGCAACAGTGGTACGTATCACTGCCATCTCCTGCTCTAAGGATGTTAACTGAGTAACCTGACCAACCCCAGATGGTCCTGTAGTTTCCACAACATGCTCATGGGAGGGCGACTCGGCTCCCGCTTCCTCTTGCTCATTCTCTTCCTCCTCGTGTGCATCTAAGTCATCACTATCATTACCACCAGGTTCCACAGGCTCCTTCCCAATAGTTACCTTATTCGCTCGAAACTTTGCCTCTCTCAGTACTTTTCCATCCACATTCAAGTTTTTCGGCACCGAAGCTGCCCGGCATAGCCTAGAGACTAGGGAAGGGAAGAAGAAACCATATCTCTTCACTGGATAATGAGTAAACATCTCCTCATGAATAAGTTTGGCCACATCAAAATTGTGACCATTCATAAAATATCAAATCAATGCAGCTCGAGGACCATTCACTTCCGTGGTGTTGGAGGACGGGAGCAAACGGTTGTTAATGACATACAGCCAACACTTCCCTTCAAAGGTGAGTGCCACTGAATGGAACATATGCCTATATTTCATCCACACAATCTCCTTGCCAGGCACATAAATTATTTCAAAGAATAACTCCCACTGAATGTATTTTCTTCCTTAGGCTCCATAGTAATCCTCCATCTTTGCCACAGGTGCGGGCATATGGTATATTCTTCGAATAGCCTCAACAGAGGCGTCCACGGGCTTCTTGCACACTGTGACTATACCATTCACATGTTTTTTAATGTTAGCATCGAACTCACTCACAACCATCAAATTCCATTCATCCATTTCTTCAAAGAAATTTCTAGCCCACACTTGACCAGCTCATTATGCAAGTTGGGACAGCCACATTAGAGCGACCTTATATCCATTCCCCTCTCCGATATTGGTTTCTTGGGTAACTTATCAGTAAAATGGTCCTGAGCTGTGGTGAAGACGAATCGGTTACTATCATAAGGACAAGTAGGAGTTAAAGCGCGCGCTCTGGAGGATCCAACTTGGCTGATGGATGAAGCACCGGTGGTTCAGCATTTCTTAGAAGGTTCCATAGTACCTAAAATCAAGAACATCATCAGCAAAATACAAGAGATGTGAACCAAAGGCTATTACTCGAACTTCATCCACACAATTGGTCACAATTAACACTAACAACTTAATGAGGCATTTTAACAAACACTTTGTATGTACCATACACCGGAGTCCCCATTTACCAAATTTATAAGCCAAAACCACCACAATTGCCCCAGTGTCACCCACATATGTTAAGAGATACATTTACAACAACCTCAAAAAACCCGCTAGCATACAAGATCACACTTCTAAAATAAAAAAATCTACTAAAGTAAAGAAAGAAAAACTAATACATTACCAAGAACTCAACTATACTAACAAGAATTTAAACAATGGATCTTACCTGGTAGGGATGTGGTTAGGGTAGGTGAAGAGACTATAAGACGAGAAAAAGGGTGGATTGTGTGTGATTTGATCGTGAATTGGGAGTATGAGGGTTGGGGTTCTTTGGGAAGAAATAGAGGAGTTGGGTGTTTTGATTTGGGAGGGAGGGTTCAGGTTTGGGCGTGGGTAGAATAGAAGGGGGAGAGAGATATCAGGTTGGGGGGGGGGGGGGGGGATAAGTTAG